>JAOXYD010000136.1:26704544-26715055 GCA_028565735.1 Pinacopodium congolense | reverse complement strand
GTCAATCTCACAATAAGAGGGAAGAGTTTTTATCAACATCTTTGACATTATATCCCCAAACTCTCTTAATATACTTACAACCACATCAAAGACTTCTATCACATAGTCCTTGTCTATCTCTCACATAACACATCAAAGACTTCTACCATATAGCCCTCATTTATCTCCCATATGAAAATTGGATAAGTCTTCATATCTTCATTTTTCCCTTTCTTAATGTTCATGATCGAGACATATACTATTATTGTTGTAATTTATGTCATTCTATCACAAGATCTATAATAATTAACATAGGAAAAATTATGTTCATTAATAATTATTATATCTTCCAAGTGTGGACACGTCACTACCTTTGTTGCCTCAAGGAAATCAATCTCCAATATCAACGCAAAATCTTCAAGTGGCATGACCATGACATTGAATTTGGCACGCTAACTTCGTATGCTCATTATTAGGAAACATACTTGAGGATAACTTGAAATTAACAAGAAGTTGGGTAGAAATTGACTTACATTCTTACATGTTGAATTGGCATAAAATCTTCTTTAAATAATTCTTTTGAGAAATCCAATTCTTCCTATTATTTTCATCTACGTATAACACTAAGACAATAAAATCACCTTTATTAAATCTCTTGAAATATACACAAGGGTCTGTATTCAATCTGCTATATCTAAGGCTCATGATAAAGGAATCAAATCTTTTATACCAACACCTGGGCACCTGCTTTAGACCATACATAGATTTGTTTAACTTACAAACTAAGTTCTCTTTACCTTTTTCTTTAAAACCTTTTGGCTAGAGCATATAAATTTCTTCTTCAAGATCTTCCTGAAGAAATGTAGTTTTCACATATAACTATTCAAGATGCAACTCAAATATAACATACATCGTCAGGACTACTTGAACTATAATGAGTCAAACTACAGGAGAAAATATTTTATTAAAGTGAATTCCTTCTTCCTGAGCATATCTTTTCACCATCGATCTAGCATGATATCGCTCCATTTAATCATCACCACTCTGTTTGATCTTGTAAACCCATTTATTGTCAATGGGATTTCTTCCTTACGATAGAAACACTAGTTTTTAGTTCTAATGTATTATTCTCATGAAGAGCTTTAATTTCTTCCTATATTTCTGCCATCTACTAAGATGCATTTGAACTATTTATTACTTCTTGAAGAGTTAATATCTCTCTATCTTCAGTTAAAATATAGTATGTAATATTACCCTCTATAATATAATTTGAGTGTCAGCTTGGTGACCTTCTTGTACAAGTTAATCACTGAGTGCTTAACACATCAGATTTCATTGGCTCTTTTTCCCCGTGCTTTGGTGAAATTTTAAAAGAATCATTTTGATCAACTTCCCTTTCCACATGTACTATTGTAGTCTCTAAATTCACTTTTGAAGTACTAACACTTTATACTTGTTCTTGGTCCTTATCTTCCATATAAATAACATTATTGCTGTTAAAAATCTTATAACCAGTAGGATCCCATAGACGATACCCTTTCACACCTTTAGAATACTCTAAGAATATGCATCTTTTGGATTTTAGATCTAACTTTGTAGTTCCTTGGGCATAAAATATCAAATAGGTAGGAATTCTAAATATATGAAGGTTTAAGTAATCCATTGGTCTACCAATCCATAATTCTATCTATGTCTTTAACTTAATTACAGTTGATGGAACTTGATTCATCATATAATAGGCATTATTGACTGCTTTTGCTTAGAATTTCTTGTCTAAGCCTGTGGTTCTCATCATCACTCTTATTCTTTCCAATAAAGTTATGTTCATTTGCACTTCCACTTCATTATTTTTAGAAGTGTATACCATTGTAAATTGTATTTTGATACTTTCTTACTTGTAAAATGCATCAAATTCTTTACCAATATATTCTCCTCTATTAACTGTTTGCAAACATTAGATATGCTTATCAAATTCGAGTTCCACTTGCGCTTTATAAAATTTTAGGACTAGAAACATATTTTCATTTTTCTTAATGGGAAACAACACCTCCTTGAATAATCATCAATAAATTATACAAAGAAATTTTCTCCTCCTAAAGATGTAATCAATGTTTGTCATACATTAGAGTGAATCAAATCTAGAATTTCCATACATCTAAAATTTGATTTATTAAATTTCAATCGATGCTACTTGCTCATAATGGAATACTCATAGAAGGGTAGTGATATCTTTATGAGACCCAAAAGTAGATTTTTCTCTGCAAATATTTTCATTCCTGATTCAGACATATGTCTAAGCTTTTTATGTCAAGTCATCACAGATTTTTTTACATGGACTAGTCACCATAACGGACTACTATAATACTCTTCTCTACATTCAGACTTGACAATATTGATTGATTTTTCCAAACGGATCTCGATTTCAATCTTAAATGTCTTGAACTTGAGAACATACACATCATTTAAGGAAATAGCTAGAACAAAATAAAACAAACAATATATAAAATATTATTAGCATGAAAGGAGATTTGGGCCACTAACTAATAAGTTTTTGGGTTGTACTTTAGGGCTTAACTCATTACTTTCTTTAAGTTCGGATTTAGGTGAAAGGGCCTAATATATGTGAGTTTAGGCTTTGTGATCCAATTGAAACAAATTAGCTAGTTAAAAAATAAAAATAGAAATTAGTTTTTAATTAGAATAAAAATAATAGAAATTATTTTTTGTTAAATAAAAATGATGATATACTAATTTTTCTAGTTAAGTAAACTTTTGAAATAAGTTTCTAAATTAGAATAAAATTATTAATTAGTTTTCCAAGATTTAAATTAGAAATTAGTTTTCTAATTGAATTAAATTAATTTTTTAGTTAAAATAAAATAACATTAGTAATAAGTTGCTAAAAACAATAAATTAGAAATAAGTATTTTAATTATATTAAAATAATTATTATTTTTAATTAAAATTCGAAATTATATTTTCAATTAAATTAAGCTAATTTGTTTAGTTGAAATTATTTGTTTCTAATTAAACCACAACTAGAAATATTGATTAGTTTAATTATAATTTAAATTAGAAATAAGTTTCTAATTAAATCCAACATAGTCACACATTTAATTAATTCAAAATTATAACCAAATTTGATTAGTTCAATAAGAAAATCACTAAGACAATAAATGGACTTTATTATATGAGTATGAGTTATCAATTTAAATTTATCAAAAACGTCAATGATGAACAATAATGATGTTTGAAATTTATTATTATGCCACCTAAACTAAGCATGAAATTTAGGTGTCCAAATAATAAAAAATCATTCAAAGCCTTTTTAAAATCTAAAACACGAATAATTACATAAGTTCATTAAACTATATATGCATTTCTAGGTCTAAACATTATTCCTTGGTGAAATCATTGCCATGAATGAGCCTGATACATGTTTTCAGAAGCTTCTAAATGCATATGGGGTTCATGAGTGTGTATAGGCCAAGTTTGCCTCATTGGTGACTTAAATGCGTTATTTTGATGAAGTGCATTAGAAAAGAAATTATGTCTATTTTTGAACACATGCACAATCTTCCTATATGAAGGCCTAATAAATGCATGATGACTCTTCCTAAAATAAGAGCTATAAGATGATGGACTACACGAAATATTTTCAATGAATGACCAAGGTATTTCTTCATCTTCTAAATACTTTACTTTGATAAATTTAATCACACTTTTTTATGGAGAACTAACTTTTGTATTTATTTTCACTATCATTATTTCACCTCTAATAGATATTGAAGGTATTCATGAACCTATGTCTTGATCTTTACTTTATGAAAACAATATTATTTTTGGTGTCATCATTCCTACTTCTATAACTATAGGTTTGCACTTTTATCCAATATAGAAATTGCATCTATTGATGAATGCATATCTTAATCCATGCCTATCATTTATAAATTTTTGATCTCCTAGAATAGATGCAAACTTCTCATTTCCATTATTGAAACTAAAAAATGAACTTTTAAGGGATTTTATCTCTTTTTTTAGCGATGTTTATAAGTTTTTTAGATCCTAGCATAGATGCAAACTTCTTATTTCCATTAGTGAAACTAGACATGAAATTTTAATGGATTCTATCTCTTTTCTTAGTGATGTATTTTCGTCAATCAAATTTTGCCTATCATCAATCTTGATAACTCCCACTTCTCTATATTCTAACAATTCATTAATCTCATTTTTCATTCTATCAATTTTTAGTAAGCATACATTTCTTGATTATACTATTTCTTGCTTCTCATTTTTTAACCTTTTTTTATATCCTACATGCATCTAGTGCTTTCAACATTTCTTTATGCTTGTTACATAAGTTCATCTTTTTCTTAAGCACATGGTCTAAAATCCTAATTAATTCATCATAAGAGTAATCAATAAGGTCTTCATTATGGCTAAAATTCGAATAAGAGAGTTCTTCATCATTTGTGCAAGAATTTAATCAAGAACGTACCTCTTCATGCCCCATGTAACATGCATAAGATCCTTCATCTTTAGAAGACTCATCCTTCATGTCTTGGATATGGTTTGTACTTTTATAAATAGCTTCTAATCTATACCACATCTCATTAGCCGTAGTACATTTCAAAACTTTATCAAACACGTTTTTATCTAGTGCACATTGTAAAATATTTAAAGCTTTGATAGGTAAAGACACTAATTCCATATCTTTGTTATTGAACTAATATTAAATCTCAGGAACTAGTTGATTTCCTACAAGTTCCAAAACATAGAAAACTTTCGTGAAACTATCATAATAATTATACAATTTTGCCCATTGTAAATATTTTTATTCTCTTTCCAAAAAAAAAAGATTTCTCCTTTAAAAAAGGGTACATCTACGTATTCACCTAAAAGTGACATAGTATTTGTTCACTAATTCATTAAAATTAATCCTATGTGAGACCTATGCTCTAACACCAATCGTTAGTCCCTAGAGAACCTAAGAGGGGGTTTAATTAAGGGATTTACAAATTTCTTTCTAAGTTAATCAAATGTAAGTTCACCAATTCTCTAATATATGGAAGCTTAGACACAATTCATAATTCCCCAAATTGAACAAATAATCAAGTGAAAGGTAATTACTAATAATCAAAAAACTTGTAAATAAATACAAGATTAAGGAAGAGAAAACAACAATTGATTTATCCTAGTTTAGGGATCTCTATTTTTCTCCTACATGCAGTCCCAAACAACCCTTTGTTGAGATTTCCATAATAAGGATAAAAATACAATGATAGTTTGCAAATCCTTTTTCAAGGCTCAAACATAACAGTTTCCTCCCTTTTAGCGGCTAAAAGATAACCACTCTCTTCTTTTTCTAGACTTGAAAATAACCTTACTCAGTCTCCTTTTTCTAAGGCTTAAAGATAATATCTTACACAATTTCACTCATAATTTTATTCTTCACAAACCTACTTCTCTGAAAAAAATACCTTACAAAATTTGTCACTCTTAACTCAAGGTGTTTTAGGGCTTATAAAAACTTTAAAATGAATGCAAAAATCAACTTCATAATAACCCCAAAAAACTTAAATGAAACTTAACCACAAACTCCTGAACAATACTCAATCTCTTTGTATGATTGTTTTCTTACACACTTGGATGATAAAACACCCATAAAACACCTATTTATATCCTAAAATCAACCTACTAGTCATTTATGATAGTTTTTCAACAATTATTTACATTAAAACTCATTTATTCCTTCTTACCATTGGTTTGTAACAATTGGTGAACGAATTTCGCTTTAACTAGTTGACCAATCATTAGTTTTCCAACCTAAATATCATCCAATTTGGTCCAATTTAATCTCTAACTCATTCATAAGCATCTTAATATATTCCAATCATCATCGAACATATACTTACTCAACTTACATAAATTAACTCAATCAAATAACTTAACACATCTATAGTTATCTAATTTACCACTTATCTTAACTTTTTCCAATTTAAATAGCATCACATTGAATTTCCACATTTTAAAACCAATTCACAAAATTCCTTAACACACAAGTCATACTAACTTAACCTAATTACCAATTCATACAATTCCTTAATCAACTTCACATACATTCACGCATTCATTCATATATCAAGAGGATTTTTACACACATCAATCTCATAAAATACCTCTTGATTATGCATCCTATATGAGAAGTTCTAATCATGAATGCATATGTATGATGTAAGTCCTTTAACGCTATAGTAAGACCAAGAAGAGATTTACATATAAAATTGAAAACACAAAACCAATCAATTTTAGTACTCTTGGATCTTCCATCCATCTTCTTAATCCAATACTCTTCTTTCCATCACTTTGGCCTTCATCCATCTTTCTTCAACATGTATAAATACTTAAAACTTTGTTTTTCAACTCCAAGGTTTAACATACAAGCATCTACATGATTATTCATCCACAAAACCTATCTTAACATATCAAACTAAAAAAAACATTAGTAAAATTGTTTTGTCATAATTAAAACAAAGTGGAACCAGCCCTTGGTTTAAAAATAATGACGAGAGTATAACTATCCGAACTGATTAATATTTATACTAACTAAGGAGAGGAACATATTATAGTGTAAGTTTTAACTGGTTCTAATATGTAGGGACTTTATCAATCATTTTGTAGTCGAATGATGATCAGTGGCTGATGCAATGCTCGTTATAATTTCCTCTTACTTAAGAGTTTAATGCTCATCTTGTTTGTAACATTCCTAAATAAGACAAATTTGCAAATTTTATTAATACAATTCTAAGTTATCAATTCCTTTATTATATCTTCACCCAAATATAACCTCATGTTCTTTTCATACCATATGCCTTAAATTACAACTAAAAATACCAACTAGAACTATTTTCCATCACATTTGTTAAAGAAATGAAGCTTAGAAGTCTAAGTAACTATATCCACCTAATTTGTATGTATACACCTCAAGTCATACAAAGCAAGAAATAGCTTCTTAAATGAGATGAGCAATTACAATTAAAAAAGAGATGGTCTAAACTTTCACCAGCACTTCTGCATATTTCACAACTCCTGTAAGCAATATAGAACTTTAGTGAATCCTTGGTGGTAAGCATTTTTTTAATCACAAACCATCAAATGAATGCATTTAATATGATAACATTTGAGTCCTATATCATAGGAGACCAACCTACATTGGTCTAGGGTCCAATAAAGAGATTAGTTCACGACTTGATAGTAAAGTTTAAGACTATCAAATTGCCAGTAAATGACATCATGAGTGTTAGATTTTAGGGAGTAGATATGCAATCTATCTAGTATTTCTTTGAAGCCTCTGTTCGTATGTGCTGGTCATGACCAAGAGTTGTCTCTAATGAACTTTTGTAGCTTTGTAAGGGGTATAATAATAGAATTTAGAGTAGGGAACTCTCTTAGCTTATAGAGTGACCAAGTCATCCTAATAATTATTCCATAAGAAGGTACTATTTCCATCATCAATTTTGTGTCTAAAGTTAAGTTGTTTTTTTTTCTCTCACCTTGAGAATTTACTTAAAAATTTTGGAGGTAGTAAAGTTAGTCTAAATACTCCAAAGGTTTGATCCCCTAAGAAGTAGTTATGCACGCATTTGGCCCATAAACTTTTCTTATGTGTACAAAATCTCCATAATCTATTAATAAGTAGATTTTTAATTATAGTTCTTATAGAAGGAATACCCAAACCTGTAATTTTCTTAGTTAAGTATACCTTATTTTAGCTAACTTTAAGAATCTTGACATTATTTATACCACTCCAAGGGAAATTTCTATTCACCTTATGAATAGTTTTCATAATACTATTACGGAGAGTCAGGTGACAACTTTAATAAATATGAAGATTACGAAGCATAGAGATTATTAGTTGAAGTCTTCCTCTATAAAAGAGCAATTTGTTAGTCCAATTTTGAAGGCTCCTATAGATGGATTCAACAAAGGGATAACAATTTAAGTATATGAGTTTTTATTAGAGATAGGCACCCCTAAGTACTTATTAGAGCCTTTATTTTCCATCTTTTATGTGTTAAATATCTTTGAATATGAGGTATGAGGCCGCACTTAATGAAAAATAATCTTGCTTTTTTATCAAGGTATATGCTCAAACCAAATTGAAAGAATGGTAGAAATTTTGGAATGAAAAGAGTTGAAACAGACATTGGAGCTAAGCAGACATGGCTTGGTGTAGTAACAACCACATGATAAGTAGCCCAAAATTTTTGGAGAATTTATTTTTGTTTTGTACCCTACATCTAATGGCTGCAACTAACAAACGTCTTCATATTTGGTTGGATTTTTAAAAGCAAGAAAATTTTAAAGGCAAAAATAACTAAAAAAAAGAAAATGTGGCATTAAAATCAAAACATGAGATGTGACCTAAAATGCCAAAAAAAGGAGTGGGACACTAGCTAAAAATAAAATAGAAACATAGGGGCTGCAAATCAAGGGAGGTGGCAGAAGGAAAATAACAAAGGAGAGGAAACTACAGAATTTGTTAGAGGCTAGAAAACCTTAGCATAAGAACATAAAATGAGTGGCAAAGCTAAAGAGAAAAAAGGTAGAAAACTTATTAACTAGGAAACATCATGATTTTTGGTAACTAAAACTATATTTCTTTCTTGAAGGGATCCTAGTTATTGAACTTTATTTATTGTGAGACCTTTATTCTTCAATTAAAGTTTTTTATTAGTTAAATATCAATTACTTTTCTAGATTATTACTTTATTATTGGATTTTACATCTAGGTGCACAACTAGTATGTGGATTTATTCAATCAAATGGATTTAATAGAATGATGTTCAATATTTTAATCAAAAGTAGCAACTAGGATTTTTGTGTCTTATATTAGGGACATGATTCTAGAAAAATAATTTTCTAAGCTAAATATACATAGTATGTATGTTGTCTAGTTTGTTGATCTTCTTAATTCATAAAGCTATTAATTAATTTAATCTAAGATCGTGTCTAGATTGTAGATTAACATGGGTTAATTTGAATACATGTTTCAGTTAACTAAACCTAGGAGAAGATAGGTAAGGAAAATTTCCAAGACAAATACTTAAACAATAAATTAATTATATTTAATGTTAATGATCATCACAAGTTCAATAATGAAGGAGACTAGAGACCAAAATTTGTTATTATTAATTTTTAAATTTTCATTGTTTTACCATTAGTTATTTTAAATTTAATATTTCAATCAAATTATGTTTAATTCATGATTTATAACCCTTCATTTTTTATTATGTAATTCCTAATATTAGAATTCATCATGGGAACGATCCTAACTCTTAACTACTACATTAATTTGTGTTGTAAGAAATTAGTTTCTTTTATATTTGTTTGCAGATGATAGCATTCACCAAATTTTGGTGTCATTGCTAGAGAGTTCTTGATTATGTATATGCGTTATGTGCTTAAACTAATCTAAAAATTTGTAGTTCAATACCGAAATAGAGAAAACATTAAAGGAACTAAGAACAAACAAAAATGCATGACAAGCACTAAGATAGGAATGATACAGAGAAAGGAACATGATTTCCAATCATATTTTTCACTAACCGGTTACTCTAATTGAGGACCAATAGCCTCATTGCATTACCTTTCCAAATTTCAGTTGCAGCAACACTTTTTAGCTGAAATCTAGGATGATTCATTTCTTACCCATATTTCGAGGCACACTGGGAGAAGATCCTTACAAGAAATTAAAGGAGATTGATGTATTTTTTATAGGGATGAAGCCTACTAGCCTACCAATGTTAGCAAAGATTAGATAAAAATGAGGGCTATTTCATTTTCTCTCAAGGATGATGCCTAAGACTATTTTTAATAATTTCCTACTAGAAGAATCAAAATATGGACAAAGTTGAAGAAGATATTTATAGAGAATTTTTTTCCCAGCTTCTAAGTCAGCCAAAATCAAGAAAGAAATATGTGGTGACTGACAACATTTGAAAGAGTAATTATATGAATATTGGGAGAGATTTAACAATCTTCATGTAAGCTACCCCTACCATCAAATCAGTGGCTAATTGTTGATCCAGTACTTTTATGAAGGTCTTTTACCAATTGAGAGGAATATGATTGATGCTGCAATTGAAGGAGTTTTAGTTGATAAAACACCAGCAGCTACATAGGATTTTATATCAATTATGACTTCTAACTCTCAACAACTTATATCTAGAAATGATTATGGTTCAAGATATGTTAATGAGATCAGATCTCAAAATTATTATGGTTCAAGATACGTTAATGAGATTAAAGTATCATCATTGGAAAGAAAACTTGATGATTTAACATCTTTATATGCAAAATTACAGTATCAAGGAAAGAGGAAGTTAAAACTTGTGGTATTTTTTCTATGATTAATCACCCCACCAATATGGGTCCCACTTTTCAAAAAGATTATGTTGAACCAAGGGAGGTTCCAATCTTGGTTTTGATGATAATAAAACATGCTTAATCACTAATGGTTTGAGTTTATG
>JAOXYD010000136.1:26666025-26687511 GCA_028565735.1 Pinacopodium congolense | reverse complement strand
GATGTATAAAAGGAAAAATAATATTAAAACATTCTTTAAAATATAAAATGTTATTAAAATTAGATTAAAATAATTTTAAAAACAATTTAATATATGTTTAGCATAATTTTTTGTAAAAGGTATGAATTGGTCCTCAACGTTTCACAAAAGGTTTAATTTACCCCCTAATATTTTACAGGGTACCACTTTACCCCCTAATGTTTAAAAATGATCTAATTTGCCCCCTCACGTTTATAAAATGGTACAAATTGCCCTATGAATACTATTCTGTTGACTTTTTTTGTCAACGCAGGGGCAATTTGTACCATTTTGTAAACATGAGGGGGCAAATTAGACCATTTTTCAAATGTTAGGGGGTAAATTGGTACCCTGTAAAACGTTAGGGGGTAAATTAAACCTTTTTATAAAATGTTGAGGGCCAATTCATACCTTTTGCCTTAAAATATTATTTTTTATAGGCTAAAATCAATATATCAACAATATTTTTAATGGCAAAGAGCAGCCTTTAACTCAATCAGTAAATACACAAATCAAATCCCCCAAAGTAAAGTAACCAAGCATACCTTTAATAGTTTTTCACTAAGATCATTCAACAAAACCAATTCTAAAAATTCTATAGGCAAACAAATAATATATCAAGCCTCCCTACACTTTCATAGATCATAAACTATTAAATTGATCCACCAAAAACATGATTATGGCATTCAAAAATTATATTTAAGTAAGATGAACACAATTTGTCAAAATATCCAGTATTTAACTTTCTAACCTAGAAACAAAATTTTTAACAAACTAAACGGTATGCAATCAACTTAACAAACCTACTGGAACCTAAATCAATCAATTAGGAATAGATTGCAACAATAAAAATAATTTATCACACAGAACAGAAGGTCTAAATCAATATTAAAATTGAAACTGTCAAACCTAGATAGTTTTGAGTAACCTACAAAGATTAAGTTTAAACTAACAATATAAAAGCTTATAAATCCAAAAGAAATTCTGAAACACTCCTAAGACCTTAAGGAAGTAGAAGATAATAAACTTACAGCACCAAAATGAATTTAAGGAGTGAAACCGAAGTGGAATTAAAATAAACTCAAAACTTGATAGTTTTAAGCAATCTATAAACTTGAAGCATAAACAAATGTTATGAGTGCTTAAAAATCAAACTAAAAGCTTCAATGTACTCTTAATACCATAAAAAATAGAAAAAAAATAAATCTAACAACCCAGAAACTTATTAGAATAAAGAAAAATGAAATTTAAGTAAGAACAACCAAAACAAAGGCAACTTTGAGGAGCAAAGGTTTAAAGGCTTGAAACACACAAAATACTCACTTAAAAATTCAAAAGAAAGCTCAATGAGATTTGACTATGTTTAAACAAACTAAAAACAACAAGTTTGTAACACTAGAAACTGATTTAAAACAAGAAAAATGAGATTGACTGAAGAGCAATAAGAAAGCTATCAAAACTTAAGTAAGACGGCTTTCAAGGCTTTTATCTTTCATAAAATGGCATAAGAATATTACGAAAGACTTTCAACACTTATGTATAGTGTTAAGAATTAGGTAGAGATGTTAGGAATAAAAACTAGTCATTTGGTGTTAAAA
Source organism: Pinacopodium congolense (assembly GCA_028565735.1). NCBI lineage: Eukaryota > Viridiplantae > Streptophyta > Magnoliopsida > Malpighiales > Erythroxylaceae > Pinacopodium > Pinacopodium congolense. The sequence goes on along the minus strand of JAOXYD010000136.1, from coordinate 26,685,895 downwards.
AAGTCATTGAAACCCAAAAACTAATTAACCATTATGCATGACAAGGACTTATACGACGATCTCCAACCTACCGTATTGCTCTTAAGAAACGAAGGTTATATGGCACCTTGCCAACCTACCGTTTTTTTTTTCTTGCTAGCCTACCATTTTACTCTAGAAAAATATGAAACATGCTCCAAATCAATTTTAAATCTTTCTACGCACTCCCTAACATTAATTAAACACTTTAAACAAGTTTTAAAACATTTACCAAGACTTTGTCAACTAACAAAAACATCCAATTGATTCAAAACATAATAAGTACCCTTGATTATGAAAACTTTCAAGTTTAAACACCTTTTAAACCTTTTAAACACTTCAAACTCTTATATGCCTATATGCAAATATATCATGCAAATGTAAGAGCCCTTTTCAAGCCTTGATTAAGATCAAGTTTAGGACACTTAAATTTTAAGCCCTTTTCATAAACCTATCCAACCTTAATATTCATTCTCTTGATCTTCACTCTTGATCATCAATCTTTATCCTTTTATCCATGTTCACCCAATGCTTGAGCTCTTCTACCTTAACTCTACAAATATATTCTTGCATTTTAAGCATTATCCTATCCTATAAATGCATCAAAAACTTAAACATTAGTAATAATAATATTTTACATCATCACAACATATGATTGGAACTTCCTTGGTTCAACGTATAGCAATAATATTGAAGGGATATAGCATTAGTTTGATTCTTTATAAGGTAATGGATTGATTTTGTTTAGGCAATGACATCTACCAATAAAAGTAACAACTTGTCTTTTCATTAGCAACAATATATTAATATAAAATAATACCTCTGCCATTTAGTAGTTAAAATTCATACATATATTATAATATTATAAGTAACTTTAAGTACATTAATATACGTGATATTGAAAGTACAATATCTAAAAATCATTAGCTAATACTTATCATATCGCCTTATTATCTATATAAGTTCATCAACCAAATAGTATTTCATATGAGATTGATTTTTTTTGTACCAAATTCCAAACAGTATAAGTGTATCAATCTATAATGTTACATACCAAATTCTAAAATGTTTATTACGTCTAGGTCTTATCGCTCCCATATTAGCAATGACAATTGAATCGGATTATAACAGCTACTTTTGGAGAATACTACGATGTTGTTAAGGGGTGTTATGTTACTCTTTTATTTCTGTTTTCAAGGTAACTTCACAGCCAACAATGGTGGTTGTTTTTCATTCCATAACAGTGTCGCTTAGGGTCTTTATTGATCTCTTGAAAAACACTGTTTGAGTTTCTTTTGGACTTCGGACATATCAAATGCTTTATAAATCTCATGCTAAACTCTTCCATGTCAATCTCCTCCATTTATAAAGAACTCGATCTCCAGTTATAATTAGGATATTTAAGCTTACAATCTGACATATAAAGTGAAATATCATCAAATTAAATATAGGATTAATGTTACCTATTTACAAAGGTAATTGAATGATATAAGCAATGCCATTGATCTTCCTTGTGATCTTAAATAACCTATATTTTCTTGCCTTCAACTTTTGTGACTTTCGATAATTCTATTTTTGTTCATGAATATCATAGCTTCATCTTTAACTTCAAACACCTGAGTGCCCCCATATTGGTCAATATTAGCCTTGTAATTTGCATTAACTTTTTCAATCTTTTCTTTCACCTCCATTTGAATTTCTACTACCTCTTTGATTAACTTTTCAACACTAAAATTGAAATTAGTACCCTAAGGTATCTTAATAAGATCAAGTATATGACTAGGCATATTAATATAAACTACATATTATGAAGAATGGCCAATAGAATTAAGGATGACATTGTTATAGGTAAATTCAAGTTTGGCAATAAGAAAATCTCAATTCTTCGACACGACATATATATCTTACCAAATTAATTATTGTTGTATTCGCCACGTCTGTTTATTCATCAATTTGTAGATGGGTAATTTACTATATTTAAAAAACTAATTAAACATGCCTCATAAACTTCTTCAAAAGTGACTTAAGAACTTAGTATTACGATCAGTTGTAATGGACTTTAAAATACTATGCAGTCTCACTACTTATCTAAAGAATAATTTGGCAATTGACGTAGCATCTATCATCTTCTTAAAATTTAGCAAAAGGGCCATCTTTAAAAACCAATAGAAACATAATCCACTTTCCCATTTGTGTTCTTTGCAAATCTAACATAAAGTCTATAGAAAATTCCTCCTACATATTATTAAGAAGAGGTAATGACATATATAAACCAAATCTAGAATCATATTACTTCTAAATTTGGCACATTGAAACAATAGAAATCATATATTTTCTCAACTTAGGATAAAAAAACCTCTTATAAACCTCTTTAAAAAATTATATTAAGATGACCAACTAATCTATCACTATGTAAGTCCTTAAAAGCTTTCTGTGACACACATATAAGGCATATTTGATTTCGTTTCATAAGAAACCCATTATGGATATAATAATTCTCATGTGATTTCTTCATCAAACACATTTGTCACATATCCTTTAGATCATTATCATCTACATATAATTTTGTTTGATGTTTAAACCCATCAATTTCTACACTTAAAGTCTTAATCATAACCATCATTTTACTCAATAGATCTGTTATTATATTACTTTTCCCTACCTTAAGAACAAGCTTATAAATAAATTTATGAACAAAAGTTGACTACCTAGCATGCAATTTAATATTTAATTATTTTTGTTCTCCAAATACTTCAAGACTTAATGATTAGTATAGAAAATATATTCATTTATAATCAAACAGTACTTCCAATGTTTCCAAAACCACAATAGTACAAAATTCTTTATTATGTAGCCCATTTCTATCTCGCTTTATTTAACTTTTCCTTAAAGTACATAATTGGCCTCTTCTTTTAAGATAAAATAACCCTAATTCTAGCTTCACTTGCATACGCTCTACCTTAAATAATTTGTCAAAATTAGGTAAGATAAAATAGGTATTTTACATATTTTTATTTAATAAGGAAAAATTTTATTTTTTGTTCCTTCTCTTACTTTCTCTTTTTCAACTACTCAATTATTAGAGTTATAATACTACTAAATTTTTTTATAAACCTCTTACAAAATGCTATTAATCTATAAAAACTCCTCACATCCTTAACATTATTAGGTGCAGACTACTGTCGAATAGCATTTGTCTTATCTTTATTCCCCCCTCTCTCAATGCATCTTTTCTCACAATACATCCAAGAAATAACAATCTTTCGATCATAGATATGCACTTCTTTAAATTAGCATACAATTTGTTATCCCTTAATGCTTCATACCCTTTTAAGATGTAACATATTCATCATCAGATTCACTATATATAAAGATATCATAAAAATAAGCCATAACAAATTTGCCTATGAAAGACTTAAAACTTGGTTTCTAAGGCGAATGAGAGTATTGGAGACATTGTACACCTCGAATGGCATAATCAAACACTCATATAATTCATCCTTTGTTTTAAAACATTCTTCCATTCATTTTAAACTCTTATCTTGATTTGGTGATAGCCACTTCTAAGATCAATTTTGGAGAAAATCATTGCCTTATTCAATTGAATTAACATGTCATTTATCCTTAAGATAGAAAAAATCCTCCAATAACCATATTTCTTTAATGTAAGCAAAGCAGGAACCGTCAAATGGACTCATAGTTTCCCTAATATGATCCTTTGTCATTAAGTCTTTTACCTTCTTAGTTAATATGTCATCCTTCTTTGGACTTGTGCAATAATTAGGGAGATTAGGTATAACAAAGGCTTCTTTCTCTCCCATTGTATTTCATGAACTTCTTCCAATAAGTTGTACTTCGCTTCATCCTTTATAAATTGATAAATATTCATTCTTCCAAATGCATTGCATTAACATTATATTGCGATGGTCTATTCAAAATTATTTGACATTCATTCATCTCAACTACGTCTCAATAGTACTCTTCACAATATATACCAATTGAAAAGGGTATCTTATAACACAAATTGATAAAAATTTCTCTAACCTCCTTGATCCATCTAATGCTATAAGGTTTTGAATGTGATTTGGTAATCAACTTCAACCTCTTCACCTTTTGTTTGTTTACAGTGTTCTTTGAACTACCTTCTTCAATAATCAATTTACATAAGTTCCTTGCACTATATGCTTTTGGTAGAAAAACTTATACCTTTGCAAATCATCATGCTTCTTGTGGGATATTATTAATCTTCTAATCACTCTTAAAAGTTTGATCATCCTCTTCCTCTTGTTACTCTCAATGATCTATTACGAGTGCCCATATCTCCTCCTCATCATCATTTTTATATTACTCCACCATATTTTCCACGTTCCTTTTTGGAGATTCATTTGATTTGTGGCCAAGATTGTTGCACTTATAACACTTAAGAGGGTGGAATTTGTATAAGGATTGGTGAATTTAGTAGTCGTAGTAGCCACTCTGCTTAAACTTCCACCATTAGAGTTTCTCCTTCCACCATTACTACATGCTATTTTCCCTTTTCAACTGAAGCCCTTTTGCTCACATAACGCTTGAATTATTTTGACTTCTCATTAAGCATAGATTTCAACTTCATACCCAAATTTCGCATGTCTTGAACAATTAGCATCATTTGTATTCCAATCTTATTCCTTATACTACGTTTCAATCCTCTCAAATATCGTGAATTTTATAAGGATTAGGTCTCGGACAATTGATTGTAAGCTACTAGCATTAAAAATTTTGATATGTATTTATAGACACTCATATTTTCTTGATAGCACTATTCGTAATCAGCAAAGACGTATTATTTGTAGACTAATGATAATTTTTTCTTAATAATTTTTTTTATCCTTCTCTATAAAGAAATATGATTCCTATCCTTTCTTCTCTTAGTCTCTTTCAATTAATCCCAACATACTAATTCCCTTACTTTTAATTTATAAGCCACAAATTTGATTTTTCTCTTCTCTAGAATTTTAGTATAATAAAAATGTTTTATATTTACTAACTAGTTTAAAAACGCTTCAATATCTAAAGTGCTACTACAGGTTAGGATATCTACCTTTAGATTGTACTCATAATTTCCTCCAGCATGTATTTATTGAATAATCTCTTCTTCATTGCTAGTATTATTATTATAATCCCTGGGCATAGGATTTTGAATTTAAGGGGACTTTGTAAGGTTAGCTTTCTTATTAATGGGGTCCTTAATTCTCTTATTATTATCCCCTTGCAACAATGCTTAAAACTGATCCCTTGTCCTATTGTTATCCCCTAACAACAGTGCTTACAACTGATCTCTTATCTCTATCAACTGTTGTTCTTTATCACGATTTGACTTGCTCTGTTCTTTGATTGCTTTATAAATTTCTAGTAACTCACAAAAATCATCCTCAGTGTTATTAATCATTTTAAGAAAAACAAGCTTTAGATTTTCAAAATTGTAATATCACTTGATAATAAGGAAGAAAGATATTCTAATCTAAAAGCAGAAAAATAAAAAAAACAATGTAAAAATCTATGAGAAAAACAATGAAATTTTGTTTAAAAACTTTGGAAATCTTCTTTTGAATGGCAAAAGATGACTATTCAAATATAATATGAAACTCTAAACATAATATTAAGGATAAAAACATCTTTTACACTCAAAATAAACATAAAACACATAAAAGTAACTAAATGGCAATGAAATTAAACCACTATGGCAGTTTTTAAGGAGCACAATGATGTCGTTAGGGGGTACTATTTATTCCTCTATTTCTACTTGCGAGGTTAATTTTGCAATCAATAACAATGATTGTTTCTCAATACATAACATACACTATTTAGAGTCATTGTTGATTACCTAAAAAATATAATTTCAATTCTTTTTGGACTTCTTACCCTCCAAATGTTCTATAAATCTCACTATAAATTCTTCGCATAAGAATGTCACCCACACAATTGATATTATATTTTATACCAAACATTAATTATGTCAATTTATGCACAATATCTAGTAATCGATCAATATCACGTTATCAAACCTAATCCCTTATAATTATGTTGAAAGTTCTCTCCAAATGTATGTGCTAAAATAAAAGGAGATAAATCAATATCCTAACTACATTGTTGTAATTATATTATTGTACTTGTTGGCAATTATACAAGTAAATAATGTCAGATGTTGGCCATTTTTATTTTTTATTAAAATCATTAATTTAAATTTTTATCTCAATTTTTATATTTTAAAAATCATTATTTACTCATTTTAATATTATTTAGACATTAAATAATTATTTTTGTTTTATACAATTAAATAATTAAATATTTCAAAAAATACACGATAATTTACAAAATTATAAAATAGTAAACAATAATTTAAAAATAGAAAATGTAAAATAAAAATTTCGTATGAGATATAATGTATTTGATAAAAGAAAAGTTTTAAATATACAGAAAATCCCATCTCAATTATCAATAAAATTTAAAATAGTCACTTTATTCACCAAAAAATATATCATTGAAAATGAATTCATCATTTAAATCTATCCTTCTCTTTTATAGAAAGTATATTTGCAATCTTATTTTTATATATTGGTTTAATTTGTACTTATGTTCATTAAACAAGTTGTTGCATATATACGATATTTTGTAAATAAGTATTTTAAATAAACTATTCAACAAAGTAGTAATTTAAAATTAAGTGAATATTTCAATTTTAGTAGGATTTATAATTTCAACTGCCCTCCTTACAATAAGTTACAGCCTCTCTAGTAAATCTCAAAATCTTTTGAATTAAAAGGTATGTAATTCAGCACATGGGTAAAGTTCTGAAATCTTTTTTGGTACTTCTTATCTGTTCTACCCAGAGTATTCCTTATTCTTTATTCTGGACAACTGTATCCAATGAGTTCACCGTTGCAAACTTTCGCTTGTATTTACAGTTTTATCCAACTTCCTTTCATAACATTGATTCACCTGTGAAATTACACAAGTTACGGAGTCTAAATCTAAAACCAAAAGTTTTTAAACCCTGGTTGTAAGTTATAATTTTTTGTATTAGTTATTATATAGATATTTTAATTTTTATATTATATTATAATTTTAATTTCTATATTTTAAAAAAATTAGAAACTAAAATAAAAAATTAAAACCAAATTAAACATGAGATAAGGTTTAGTTATTTTTTCAGTTAATATATAAAAAATCTTGAGTTCATCGTATTCTTGGAACATCCCGAGCTGGAATTGTATTTTTATATATTTGAAAATATTTTCATATTTGAGATTAAACGACTGGAATATGCTTAACAAATTCCAAAGACAAATGTCAAAGTCTTACAAGAAAACCTGAATTGGGAAAAGTCAGATACTTCACCGATGGTACGGGAAGTTTCAAACTTCCACGTGTTACGTCTAGAGCCTGATTACTCTTTCACCAGAAAAATAATTAAAACAAAATAAACTGTAGCTCTCCGTTATCTCCCAATATCATGCAGCCGTTTTTTTTTTCAATTTTAATATAATTGTATTTTATTTATAAAAATAATAAATAAACATCAATTTGATGGTCTTCGGGATGATAATAATTATTATACGTTAAAACGTTTTTTTTATCAAAATTATTTAATGATGTATAAAGGTAATTTAATTTATAATAGAAAATGATTAAATTAATAGTCATATAATTATTTTTAATAGAAAATAATGGAATCGGGAACGTATTAGCCGCTAAACACTAACTAGCAACAACAAATTTTATCTGCACGTGTCATATATTTTATAAGTTTCCATGTTACTTCTGCTTTGGGAAATCACGCTCTTTCTTTGCTTTTTATATAGCTTTGAATTTACTTTTCTTCAGCCACTCGGCCGTCTTAGGTTATATTGAAGGAATTCCTATTTTTATCAGTATATTCTGAAGTTATATTTGAACGTCATCTTAAATTATTATAATATGTTTGATAGTTAGGATTTCCTAACTTTAAAATAAGGATTATAATAATCCCATATGTTAATTAGTCAGCTCTTTGGTGTTACACTTTTTTTAAAAAAATTATTTTATTATTAATTGTTATCCTACCAAAAGAAACTAAAAAGACGTGTCATCAAAATGTATGCTACGTGTCCCTTTGACCCACCGAACACTTCAAAAATTCTCTTCTTTTCTACTTTTCATGCCAATCATTCTCTGTCGACGCTACAAGTACTCCACGTCCACATAATTCCAAGAAAACCATATCCTAATCAAACACAAAAGAGAACAATCCATCATGCCACCTTACTCAAAACTTAGGCCTACCCATCATTTGCTAAATCTTTTTTCTAATTACATTGGTAAGATTGTATTTTGAATATAAGATCAAATGGTGCAACCCCATTTCTTAAACCATACTTAATGTGTAAGCTATAGTTGACACACAGCTAGAGGTTCTTGAGTGAAAGAAACCCTAAAAATTCCATTGAAAAAAAGCTCAAAAACTACAAAAAGTAAAACCTTTTTAATTGTTAACGTGTCGATAGTTGAAAGTCTCCAGCCCTCCACACACAAATGGTGGCCTTTTTATTCTTCGTCCCAAACCGTATCCTCTTTTGGCAAACTTACAGCCTAACTTCGCCACAAGAGCACCCACGTGTCCTCCCATGAAAACACGATTTTATATACTCTTCTTTTGATATATATATATATATAAATTTTTTTTTTTCTAAACTTTGCTGGTCCAGATAAAAGAGCAAAGAAGACTAGCGGGCTACTTGACCCTTTTTAAGGTTTTGTGGAATACGTGATTCGCTACAGAAACGTGTCTTCTTTTTAGGTATGTATATTTACTGTCTTTCGTGACGATTCATGCACCGAATCTCTCTCTCTCCTCTCCTTTGTCCATCTCCGGGATAAGGTCGGTCCTGCGATGTTAGCACGTGTCGTAAATTTTGACCCGAGATAAGATTAAAGTGGGCCCTTTAAGACAACAGTGTGGAAAAGGACGACCGTACTTATCTCTCCATTCTCTGTAACTGTGTTTTGTGTTCCCTATAAAAGCCACTCTGAATCACCAACTCTTCGGAAAAAAAAAGAGGAAATTTTGGAGGGTGGAAGATCAAAGATTTCTCTAGCCCCCGTTTCCTTTCTAGTATAGCAAGCTGTTACCGTCTCCTTTATTATTATTATTATTATTATTATTATTATTATTTTGCAGAATAAATTGTAAAAGAACAATTTATTCCTCTCTCCATAACAGCAAGAGCCAGCTGTGACCTGAAAATGGGAGTGCAAGAATCAGACCCACTAGCCCAATTGAGCTTGCCACCGGGTTTTCGGTTCTACCCGACTGATGAGGAGCTTCTGGTGCAGTACTTGTGCAGAAAAGTCGCTGGTCACCAATTCTCTCTGCCAATTATTGCTGAAATTGATTTGTACAAGTTCGATCCTTGGGTCTTGCCGGGTAAGATTTTTAAGAATCCCCAAATTCATTATGTTGATTTAGTCATGTCAATATTTTTGAAGGGTTTTCTCTATTGTTATAGGTAAAGCAATATTTGGCGAGAAAGAATGGTACTTTTTTAGTCCTAGAGACCGAAAGTACCCCAACGGTTCACGACCCAACAGAGTTGCCGGGTCAGGCTACTGGAAAGCCACCGGTACTGATAAAATAATCACTACCGAAGGGCGTAAAGTTGGCATCAAGAAAGCTCTGGTCTTCTATGTCGGCAAAGCCCCGAAAGGAACCAAAACTAATTGGATCATGCACGAGTATCGCCTCTTAGAATCCCCTCGCAAGTGTGGCAGCTCCAAGGTATACAAACTGCAAGCATCATATTCAAATAACGACAGACATGTTTTAACCTTTTAAAACCATGTTCTTACTATATCCTTTTTTTTTTAACTGATCAATTGTTGTTTCTTGTGTGCTCTTAGCAGTTGGATGAATGGGTGTTGTGCAGAATTTACAAGAAGAATTCATCAAGTGCTCAGAAGACCATGTCAAGTGTTTCAAGCAAGGAACACAGCCACAATGGATCGACTTCCTCGTCTTCTTCTCATTTGGACGACGTTTTAGATTCCTTGCCTGAGATCGACGACCGATTCTTTACTATTCCTAGAACCAACTCCCTTAGAGCAATGCAACCCGACGAGAAAATAAACATCAACAATCTGGGTTCGGGCAGTTTTGATTGGGCGAATCTTGCGGGGTTCAACTCCGTGTCTGAACTCGTACCTGGTGAGCAAACCCAAGGAACTTCGGCTTACCCCAATAGTAACCACAATGATATGTATGCTCCGACGTTGCCACCGCTGTGCCACCTCGAAATGGCGACTAACAAGATGAGAAACCAGACGGAGGAGGAGGTGCAGAGCGGGTTAAGGTCGACTCCACGTGTCAACAACTCGCTGTCCTATCAGAACTCGGGCTTGTGGACTCAGAGCTTCTATAACTCGTTTGACCCGTATGGAATTCAGTACCCGTCACAAACGAGTGGCGGGTTCGGGTTTAGGCAGTGAAAAGTAGAACTAGGAAGGCATTTTCTGATTTTCTCTGATAAGGACAATTGCGGGAGAAGTGTATTTCTGTACATAATTCTTTGGGGGGTACAGATTACAAAAGGTGGGCACGTTTTAAATTTGGCATATGGAAATTGCCAATTTTTTAGTTTCCTGTTTTATTTACGATTAATCTCAAATAGATTAGATTTGAGTTCTATCAAATTGATATTTTGCATTTTAGTATTAGAATTCGTGTTTGGTGAAAATGTTGAACTAAAGGAAATGTAAATTGAAATACCAACAATATGGTTACCTGATACTTATGTAAGATGTGACACCGATTACATGCGTTAATATAATAAAAGCTCTAAAGATAAGGAGGCGGGATGATATGACGAGGATCCATATCTTCAATCTCCCAGAGCAAAATCTCTAGCTCTAAACGTCTCCAAATCTGATTTATAAACTCCAACGTTCCTGAAAGTAGGCATCTCAATGCTTCTTTTATGAACATATATGCAAGAGATGCTGTTCTTAACTCTGGTGGAGTTCAATCCTGGCTCATATTTAACTGTTTAATTAATAAGGATGAAGGCAGTTTCCTAGCTGATGAGTTTTGTGTAACATGCAAAAGGAATGTTTTCATTGCATAATTCATGCATTTTGCATTTTTTTGGCTTGTCTGAAAGAACATATCTCTTAATATTTTAAGGAAAGTTTATTTTGTCTTCTATAAACATATTTTAAGATATTGTTTTATTTTTGAACATTTGTAAGATAATATAATTTATTTTTTAATATTTTTATAAAACAGTATAGATTACCAATTAAACACTAATTTCTTTTGTTAATTATTCACGGAAATTGAAAGATGCAGACTTGAATAATAAAATGTTAATAAAATTAGTATTTAAAAGATAATTTATATTACTTTACAAATATTTGAGTGCAAATTATATTATTTTATAAATGTTAGAAAAGTAAATTATGCCATTTTATAAATTTTAGATAAACATTTTAAAAAATTTTTAAAAATAACGCCAATCCTCTACCTTCTCTTTTTGTGATTTTTTTTTGTACATCTTTTATTTTAGCGGGGGTGTGACTATATTTTACCTTTGTAATAATGCATGTTCTACGAATTTTCAAAAAGCAACTATGTGATGATTGCTTTTCTTCCAATCAAGTTGTAATCGAACTTTTTAAAAATAGTATTTCATCAATACAAAGTGATTGTATGTTGTTAAATAAAAGGTGCATTATTTATTAAAAAAATTAAATAAAAGATGCATTATTTGGAGAGGTTTGGCCTTATTATTGTATTTACTAATTTATAGAGTAAAATGTCATTGATAAAAGCAGAAGTGGAATTCTTTGTTCTTAACTCTCAAGTCTCAATATCCATCATGGAGTCACTACATTTAATTGAGCCAACGCTGTAAATCAATTCAATTGTTCATAATTGTTTCCGACGCCGTTTTACCTTTTTAAAAAACTTGCATTTCGTGGACTAACCAAATATAATAGTTAAATGACAAGGTTTTAATAAATATACTTTATTATGTTAGTAATGTTTAAATTTTAACCACTAACACGTCCATTATCCTTCTATAAGTCGAATGATCTCTTGGCAAGATTGTATTGGACTCTATTATTCAAACAAAAATATAATAATACCATTTTTAGCACCAAAAAAATGCATTATATTATTCTTTAAAATATATTTCACAGAAAGTCTTTTGTATTTTAGACGAACTTGGCAATTTTATTTAACCTATAATAATAGTTAAAATATATAAAAATACTATACTAGTTATGCTGTTAAAGAAAAGTAAAATTATATTTTAATAGATACATTAAATGAATTAATTTTTTAATGTATTTATACTAAAGGAACAACCCCCAATGCAGGGGAAGACAGGAGTGATGAGATAAGTACTAGGTTTTAACTGGAACGGCGGAGTGAGGGGACGCTTTTGGAACCATTCCAAAAAGATGCCTAATCGTTGCTCAAGAGAGAGATTGGTCATCTCTTATAGATATGCATTGACCATTTGATTAGTTTCACCTTTTTCTTTTAATTTATTTTTCTGAAAGTTCAAATTCTTTACTTGCACGTGTAGTCAACCTGCGTGCATACATGCTATCCTTGATCGACAACCGCAGCTTTTTCCAGGATTTCTTACATTACAAGTTATTTACCCATAGCCAAATAGCCAATAGAATGTTGCCATTGTAACATGTTTGACCATTCAACGTCTACTTCATTTTCCAATAGATATTTTTTTTTTCTTGTGTTTCATTTTCTTTTTCCTTTTTGGTTAATGGTTGATGTGGAGGAGAAAGGTCGTTCCTTCTTGTTTACATTGAGTATTTTTCTCGGTGCTCCGTAGAATACTCTATAATAACGTGTAGTTCACATTACAGAAGAGATTGGACGCAAGAGAAATCTGACAAATTCAAAAAAATAGATGAACTCAATTAGGTCAAATTTAACTTAATTTAAATACTCTAAGCTAGACTTTAGACTCCAGAGCACTTTAAAGCAAGATGCTTCTTAATGATTATAGTCCTCCTTTTGGAAAGACAGTGATGGACATAGTTCAAGCTTATCCGTTTAGCTTCCTCAATCATCAGATATAAACTTCAAAAACCAATTACGGAATGTAAACTCTTTTAGTTTCTAAAATCATCATAATTTATAATTCATTCTAACCTTTACTATAATTTAAAGCTAATCTTAGCACATCCATATCGCTTTGCCCGTACGAGTTGAACACAATGTTTGAGCAGCTTATGTCGCTAGAACCACATAAACATACTTAAGAGGGAGGTTGTAAGAATTCCAAACACTTTAACTTCTTCAATAATTAGTTTGATCAAATCATTTAGAAAACTTGGAATTAACAACTGAGTTGGAATTAATAATTGAGTATTCTTTTCTTTTTCTTTTTCTTTTTCCTTAATTATGTTGGCCTCCATAGTGATTTTTTTTTTGTTTTTGGTAATTACCTTCATAGAGGATTTTGGGCCACCGTTTGAGAACATCAACTTGATTGGATAGTTTGTATATTTTTTATTTTCTTTTTGTAAGGATGAGTTGAGGATTCGAATCTTAATTTTATTAATTAGGTTTTAAATTCACTTACCAATAGTTGGTAATTTGTATTTTGTCAACCCTAATTCATTTCACACATTAAATTTTGAGTTACAATATGCAATTCATTAACTCCGATTGAGACAATGGGGGGTATGTCCTATATAGAAACAAAACAACAATTGATAATCCTTTTGGTCTAATATTCTTTCATGCATCAAACAAGAAACTTATCTAACTCGTGTAGTTAGAAGCTGAGAGTTGCCGGATGTGACCGGATGATATTCATTGTTTTTTCAAAGTGTGTAAATTAGAATCAAGATAATCGCAAGATTAATATTAGAGGAACAGCTGGCCATAGTCAAGGGCGAATTTTATCATTGTCAAATTCCAACTAACTAGGAGAAAAATAGAAGTTGGCTTTGATTCTTCTTATTGAAGGCTTTTAAACTTCAAAGAAAGAGGATTTTTAAGTTAAAAGGAGCATAAAGGTATGGATAGGATAGTCAGAAATTGGAGGCAGCTCCAAAAAAGCGCGTTCTTAAATGGGGCGGTGCCACTGATAAATTAAAACTTCTAAGCTAAAAAAGATAAAATGAGATATTTCATGGCTCTCTGTCACGCATGCTCCTGCGTCATAGAACCTATGAGCTCACCGACACACTTATTTCTGCACGAGGAAAAATCATATTCCCTTGTTTTTCCACATTTTTTTTTCTTGGGTTGTTTTGTTTCTGTCGACTTCGTTGGCAGGTAAGATGTTTGAGCTTGATTTATTCTAACGTCGTGTGTCCCGTGAGATTCACATTTAAGAGTATGTTAGGTAATATTTCCGATTTTAGTTTTAATTTTTTCTGATTTTTTTAAATATAAAAATTAAAAAAATACATTAATATAACGTAAAAATTTAAAAATAATATAAAAATTAAAAACAAAAACAAAAACGAGAACCTAAACTAAACATCTTCGTTTAACTTTCCATATTCACAATGTATGACTGGCAATGGTTTTGACTCATGGTTGGTCATAGTTAGTGTTCGTAAAGTAACTAAGTCACCGTTCTGAGATACTTAAATCTTGCTATTAGACTTTTGATGAGGTCATACATGTGCAATACCTATGGGCTGTCAGGCTATGATCAGCTGTTCAGTTGTGATTTGATTTTTGATTTTTTAAAATATAAAAATATAAAAAATAATTAATATAAAAATACAATAACCACAATTTCAGTTTACATCTAAACAAAATAACTTATTAAATTCCTCAAGTTTTTTATTTTATTATACTAGCATACTTTGCTTGGCACGTTGTGTTTTCATTTCTGGTCTCAGGGCTGGGCTGCAATAGATAGGTCAGACGCATGGGCCTGTGGTCAAGGAAATTACTGTCTGTTGGGTCTGGACTATGGAGCGCTATTCCAGTTAGCCTTAGATTAAAAAACATACTGGACCTTCATCGGCTCTATTCTTAAACCCAGATTCTATCACTAATGTCTGTGATTTAGTCTTTTCGATGATTGAAGTCTGTAAGGTTTTATGATTCAGTGATAAAGCTTACCACAACAGAACTAGCTAAGGTTTTGTAATTTAATATATACCTGTGCATATTTACGTATCTGTATTCTTCAATACTCAAATACAGTTAGGCAGAAATTTTTAGCTTCATTATTTGTCAAATGTGGTTAAATCTCATAATTTCTCATCTTCTTTATGATTAATTATATCAGATGATACTAATGGCTCAAGTTCGTCATAGAACTTTGTCATTTCATTTGTTTAATATGTATGCTGCATCTCTTAACTCCTACTTTCTTACAAAACAGGGTCATCGTTTATTAATTAAATTTCTAAAATAATTTAAACCATTTTCTACTTTGATATATTGTTAATCAACTAACTATATTAACATGCTGGACGCAAGAAAAATACTTTTCCCTAATGTAAAGGTTCTTTCTACTAAGAAAAAACTGAACATAAGATCAACAATAATCAAATATGTAAGATTATGCTATATTTAATATATTATAGTTCTTCAATTTTATCAAACAATTTAAAAATATAAACATATGTATTTCTTTCATTTCATGAATTTGAGCTCTGATGAATAGACAGCAATTCTTAGGCCTTGTTTAGATTTGTTTTAGTTTTTAGTTTTAGTTTCTTATTTTTTAAAATATAAAAATCGATAAAGAAAACATATTAATATAGTAAAAAAATCGAAAATAAAAACACAACAATTAAGTTAAGTTTTAGTAGCGGAATGACTTTCAGTTTTGATTTAAATGATTACTTTGAAATGGGTCTTTTTAAAAAGAAAACGAAATAATAGTGATTATAAGGACATATATGCAAAAATATTATATTACTTGCATGGTCTTGCCTGATCTCAACAATGGTAGTTTGTTGTAGTGGCTTGGGACATAGAAGGGCAGCTATAATAGTTGATCTAAACTAGCACGTGCGACGGTTTCAGGCAAAAGGGTAAAATCACATATATCTAGAATTCCCAATTCTATGAATCTAATTATATGAAATTCTAATTTGGATAATGACCGTATAAATATGTTTCAAATCACTATCAGACATAAATAAAAATAAAAATAAAAAATCACAATCATGGTGGTGGGAAGAGATAAGAGACAATTGAGTACTGAGTATACTGCAAGATACATAGTATTAAAACCTCACATACGATTCAAGTGGCCGTTCATTGGACTTTGAACGAAGAATTAGTGGCGATGCCAATTCAATTTTCCCGTTTTATGATTGGTTTGAACTTAGGACAAATTAGCCCATTTCTTGTCCTGTAATACAAGAATAGCAAGCACCATAAATAATTAAAAATCAACTTGGTGATGCCTAATATGTGAAAGCAACCTATGATGTCACGTATTCTGAATTAAGGCAAAGCCAAACTTGACCACTAACCCCTCTTTGCTTAACTTTGTTAAGCTCAACTCACTGAGTCACCAATCACCATAATTTGTTCTGGTTCATGTGTATCTTTCCCAAGTGAAAGGGAAGTTCGATTAACTTGAACAATTCAATCGGAGATTCTAGTATTTCACTCTAGATATTGATGAATGGTTTTATCTACACTAGATATTCATGGAGTTGTAGTGTTAATCTGGAGATTCAATCATCTGAAATCAGAATTTTATATTCGTTTAAAATTAATATATATATATATATTTATACAAACCTAAACCAGCGGAGAGGTCTACTTGCTTTCCATGGATAGAAATCGTGTTTGTAATCTTCCCTAAGACTATCAGATTATATGATCATCGTTACCAAGTGAAAAGCTTCCTGTTGCTGTGTTTCAAAGGCCTTCCATTTTTAGTATCACGAAATAATTAAAAAAGTGGATTTCATTTACATCCTTAACCCTAAGTTTTTAAAGGATCCACAGAACTATTAAGTCATAAAAGATATAGTAGCTCAAAGGATCAACATGAAGGGTAATAACTAGACGGTTGAATACACTAAGGATATGTTTAGTTAGATTGTTACTTATGATTTTTTATTGTAATTTTTATGTATTTATATTAATTTTTGTGTATTTTTTAAAATTTTTGTACTGTTTTTTAAAATTTTTATATTGTATTAATATATTATTTTTTCGATTTCTGTACTATTTTTTTATTTTTATATTTTAAAAAATAAAAAATAAAAATAGAACTAAACATATCCTAAATGGAACAATGAGATGCGCTGAAATTGTTGAAATTCCTATGAGATGAATTAAGCTTTACAACTGTAACTAATAATCAATATATTTCTTGAAATTTTGTTTCAGATTCCAGTTAAACTCAATAAGAAAGGAAAAATTATATATAAAAAAAGATGAAATGTCTGGTTGCCCACTACTCACAAGTATACATATATTCCATTCACTTATACCAGCTTTTTGAGATTTAGGCAAGAACTGCTTTCCTCTTATGTTAATTCTAATCCTTAACCAACAAAAGTTATCACTTTTCTTTCCATTTTCTTTTCTTTTAATCTTGGTAGATACCCAATCAGGGAAGCTTTAAAGGCATGAACTCTAATGAATCAAGATAACCACTTTGACTTTCATAAAGGATTAGTTTCACATGGTTTTTAAAAAAGCTTTTTTTCCTTTTAATTCCTTTGGCATATGAACTTAACCTCCGTCTTTAGGTATGGGGCTATGAGGCTGAAGCCTTCTACCGTTATGGTATAGCTACTACGAATACTTGCGTGTATCTGTCCAATACTGCAGTCTGCCATGTTTTGCAACTTTAATTTTATCATTAATCATTTGAAAAATGAAATCATGAGAACAATTAGTACAATGTCACATCCCTATAGGCGTGTTTGGACCGACTTATAGCGCAATAAATTTATAATCAATCTGGTCCCAAGTTTTTTATGAGTTCGGAATAATATCCAATGAAGTAGCACAACTTTTGCACCAAATTTTATCTATTAATTTCATGAATTTGAGATTTTTACTTCTAACGGTATTGGAAAAATTTAGAGGTATCGGGTGTCTTTTCATTTCATGAAATGTACCCCAAAAAGAAAATAAAGAAACAACATGACTTTACAAATGGGATGTAAAATCAAACAATGCAAGATGATTGATTATTATAATTTCATCGTACCTGAGCTTGAATTTATTAAGTAAAGCTGCATTCGAATTGGAATCTCAATGTCCATATAGAACAATATTGATGTGATATAGTCATGTCATTACATATGAAAAGATAAAATCTAAAAAAATGATTACTTATTATGAGTTTATTGAAAAAAATTCTAATCCAATTTATGACTTATTAGAAATAAAAAATTACTTCACAAACAAAAAAAGATGAACTTGATTTGATAATGATCAAGCTATACTTTTTATTCAATCCCAACAAAATTGTCCTTGAGAATTGTCATAAAATAAAAACCTCCATTAAATGGTTGTACATTTATTTTGAATTTGTCTTGTTCTATTAATCTTATTTGTTATATTAATTTAATTTGGATATTTAACGCGATCCAAACAAAGCTCTAGCTGTCCCAGATGTTTGGATTCATGCATGCAATATCTGCATTACATGTGTTGTGGCGTGTAAGGTTTGAGAAATTGCGGCTTTAGGCCTTAAGAACAACGTGCGGTAAAGCACAATCTGTTGATCCTCTGGCTTCAAAGCAGATGATGAAGATTTAATAGTTCTCATTTCATAATTATGGCATCACCAACATAAGTTTGACCATCGAAGTTTTTATTGGAATTATAGGCCATGGCTACCGTATATATACATATATATATATATATATCTAGCTTGCATGTGTTATATAAGCAATCAATAAAGACAAAATTCCAATGTCTCCAAGTCATGCAAGTAATCAATCAATCACCTTGTGGACAACTTCCTCATAATCATGTCATAAATCAGCACTCAAATTCTACTAAAAAAGGTGTCTAAGTTGGATAGCACAAGTCATTTAGGCCAGTAATAAAGTTTGATGCAGATCTTGATCCATATTCCAGAGCCATCCCCATTCTTTTTCTTTTTCTTTTTCTTTTTTTTTTGTTTTGTTTATGAGGTTGCCATCTAAGAAACGCAATTCTTAATGGGATTGTATGTTGATTTATGAGATAATGATGTTTTAATGAAAGCAAAAACGGCATTGCAGAGATTAAGGGTCAATATGCATATTGTAAAGGTCAGGGTTTGGTTTGGATAACTAAAACCTGAACTTTGGTTGCAGAAAGTTGGTATACTTCACCAAACTGAGGACAACGTTTCATGTATGGATAACAATTCCTGCTAACAGATTAGCTACGCTTCAATCACATGTTTAAGGCTCATCAGTCATGCGATTTTCACTTGCTTAAATCTGTTGAATTATAACGGAGGAGATTAAGGCTTCTTTTGTGGCGGAATCCTCGCGTGGCCTGCCTTTAGACTTTGTTAAAGAGTTCCCATAGAAAAGGAAGCTATCCTAATAAAGAAAACAGGAAGAAAGGCAACAAAGGATATACTTATTGCCTTTCTTCTTGTTTTAGTATTATTGTTGATTTTGATTTTTGTGTATTTATATTAATTTTTATGAATTTTGTTTAGATTATAAATTGTATTAATATATTATTTTTCTCTATTTTTATATTTTAAAAAATAAAAAATAAAAAATAAAACAAAAATCGCAAGAAATACCAAACATGGCCTTTTTCAATACCGAAGAAAAAAGGGTTTTTTTCAGTTATCCTGTCAAGAGATCAAATAAGAGAGTGGAGCCATAAAAGTTCGAAGAG
>JAOXYD010000136.1:26638795-26651061 GCA_028565735.1 Pinacopodium congolense | reverse complement strand
CTGCCTATAAAATAAAATCATTAGCTGGTCAAACCCGCCCTTTTAAACCCAACCTTTTCTCTTTTCCTTTCCGCAATAATAATAATTTTTGAGACATGAAAATATAAAAACAATTAAAATGAAATGTTTTAAATTAAAAATAATTAAGATTTTTTTAACTATTTGATGTTCCTTATGACAGTAAAAATAAAATTATTATATTATAGATAAAAATAAAATTATTATATTATCATATTATAGAATTTTATAATAACATATTAAATCAAAAAGATTATGTTTTAAAAATTTTTGTTAAATAAATTGTCAAGACATTAAAAATTTATTACATTGATTTTTTTTGTAAGATGATAAGTTATTTTAAATACTTTTATTTTAATATTAAATTATTAAAGAATTAAAAAAAATTTTGTCTTCATTTTTTTTACTCATGAATTTTATAATTAGAATTTCGTCATCTAAAAAAAATAAAACAAAATCTCAAAACTCACTTTCACTTCTTTGCCTTGAGAGATTTTTATCGATTATTGAATATAAAAGTTGCAAATTAGTGACATATTTAGTTGAATTATTAGTTGTAATTTTTAATTGTAATTATATTTTTGTATTAATTTTTGTATATTTTTTAATTTTTGTATTGTATTAGTGTGTTATATTTTTAGATTTTATGTTATATTTTTAATTTTTATATTTAAAAAATAAAAAACGAAAATTAAAAATAAAAACTAAACTCAACAAGGCCTAAGTTTAAACTTAAGCTTAATAATTAGTGAATTTGCTATCAACAAGCTGACTACATTCATTCATATGCACGCTTATAGACTATTTTGCCATGGTTGAAGATCATCTCAAGCACAAAAACAATGAAAATAACAATCCCAAATAATTTAGGCCCATCAAAAGGCTATTTAGTATTCAGAAGGTGGGGGGACTTGGCATTGGTGGGACTTCCATAACTCAACCATGGTATCCCAAGCGTCATCATCCCCTTTCTATCGTTTTGTTACCTTGTGATCGCTGTGGTCCCCACCCCACATTCCTCGTCAACGTGGCACCTGTTTTAGTTTGTTTTACACGTGTCTACTCATCAGACCGCTCCATCACCGTACTCCCATCTCTTTCTCTCGCCTATCCAATTCAAATTACGATTCCACCCTCAACCTTATCATGTGCTCAAATATGATTGGTCGTCCCAAACTTTATAACGTCACTGAATCGCAGGCAATCCGATCCTCAATTTGCATTTAAAAGGGATGGTCATGCCACTTGCACACAAAATATTAAAAGCCAAAACTCTTTTTCCAAAAAAATAAACCCAAAACTCTGACAGAAGAGAATCTACTTATATGACATGTTCTTCTCCGAGTCGGAGGTCTCATTTTCTCATCAGTTTCAGTGTTAACTAACAAAACCGAGAATCTTTGGTTGCACCAATGGAAAGCACCGACTCGTCCACCGGTACACAGCAACAACCGAACCTCCCACCTGGGTTCCGTTTCCACCCAACCGATGAAGAGCTTGTGGTTCACTACCTTAAGAAAAAGACAACCTCTGCCCCTCTCCCCGTAGCAATTATCGCTGAAGTCGATCTCTACAAGTTCGATCCATGGGAATTACCAGGTACGTATCTTTACGTCGTGTATGTTTTCTGGTGGGTGTCGTTTGTGATGATTAAAAAGATGATAAGTGATGGGGATTTTCAGCAAAGGCTGCGTTTGGCGAGCAAGAGTGGTACTTTTTCAGTCCTCGTGATCGGAAGTACCCAAACGGAGCGAGGCCGAACAGGGCAGCGACTTCTGGGTATTGGAAGGCTACGGGAACTGATAAGCCGGTGTTAACAGCAGGTGGTAATCAGAAGGTTGGTGTTAAAAAGGCACTTGTTTTCTATGGTGGAAAGCCACCCAAGGGGATTAAAACCAATTGGATTATGCACGAGTACCGGTTGACTGATAACAAAGTCAGTAACAAGCCACCGGGATGTGACCCGGGGAATAAGAAAAACTCCTTGAGGGTAATGATCATTCACTTTTCTATAGCCTTTTGATATTGTGTTTCTTTAGTCTTTTCATGGTACTTGAGGATTCACTGCTGCCGGTGGTTCTCACTTCACTCTTTACACTTCCATTCATCTCTTCTTTTCTCTAGCTTGATGATTGGGTGCTGTGTCGAATATACAAGAAAAACAACACGCACAGGCCAATGGATCATGATAAAGATGATTCAATGGACGATATGCTTGGCTCGATTCCACCATCCTTAACGGTTAGTAGCCACCAGAGCACTAGACTACAGCTTGCCAAGGGCCCAACCTTTGGGGCATTGCTTGAAGGCGGACAAAACTTTTTCGAAGGAATAATGAGCTCAGATGGTACCAACTCTGTGCCACAATTGGCCTCTCCACTGTCCAAACCAGAGCTCTCAATGCTTCCTCTCAAAAGGACGCTCCCCTCGCTTTACTGGACCGACGACAACGACACCGCTGAAACTTCATCAGGCAAGAGATTTCAAGGGGAAAACGGCGATGAAAATGTTGTGAGGACTGACGGAAATAGTTCCATAGCCTCTCTGCTTAGTCAGTTGCCTCAAACGCCTGTATTGCACCAACAGCCAATGCTCGGATCTTTGGGAGATGGATTATTTAGGCCACCGTACCAACTTCCAGGAACGAATTGGTACTCGTAATTCATCTCCAGGTGGTCGGTATGTGTACTATATATACATAGGCATACCTGCATATAACATATAGCCTAAGTCATGAATTTTCATGGTAGCTTATAAGATTGTAAGCAGCCAAGATTAATGGTGTATACTGATGATATTAGCGGTGAGTTAAAATTATTGGGGTGTTGAGATTTTGGTTCTTAGGAACAACAGATTAGATAGATGATTGGATGGCCTTGGAGTTGCTCTTCGACAGCCAAGATTCTTCTACGGATTTCAAGTGAGACCATGGATACATCACACATGTTTCCTCAGAAAACTTAATTCATAGTCCAACAACCTATACTTGGTTATTCAAAGCAGTGATGTCACACCAAAAAAATAAAAAAATAAAAAATAAAAAAAGAGAAAAGTGGAAGATAGATGGAGAGAAAGAGATGTCATTGATGTAGAAAAATAAAAAAAAAGGTTGGATAATATGAATATATTTTTACTTTAGGATATATACCTTTAACCTTGTATAGAAGTTTATGTTCCTAGGAATATATAAACCTTGCTTAGTTATTTTAAGAAAATAGCGTCTATGAGTTGTGTGCTTGTTAATCTTATTGGACCATGGAAGCAGCAGATTGTATATGAATCACAAGCATCCAGTTAATGAACTCCAGTCTTCCACTTACGTTGTGGCTTAGATTCTTTTGCAGGTTATAAATGTTCTTTTCTTCTATACTCAAACCTTATTAAGTATCTCCTTCACAATCTCTTAGGTTTACGAATATTCTATAACAAAAATAAGCTGTAACCAAGGAGAAAAATTATGATAAATATTCAGAAGTTTATTGAAATTCCATGCATGAAACTAGAAATAGTAATTAGACATATAGATGAGATCAATTTTGAGCTCATTATATCTTCCTTCTTGAACATGCACTTAATTACATATATCCTGTTCGTATGGATGTATTCGAGGTCAATAATCTTGGACAGCCTATATATTATCACTGGAAGATGAAGTATTAGTCTTTAGGATCATTTTTAATGATGGGATAAGGAAAAAGAACAGAAACAAATTCAATAATATGCATGATTGACATGGGTCCCCATTACTATTTGCGACTTGATCTTGTTTTAGTCATCATTTCTAATCATTAAACAATTTTCAGTTTCTCTTTGTTTGCGGATAGTTCTATCTGCCATCATTAAGCCACTCATTAACAAGGTTTTAAATGCATGGTGATTTGCAGAAGCCATAACCAGCCTAATGTAAACTTAGGCTCCTACATATTTACAAAAGACAGTGGAATAATACAATTAGCTCATGTAAATGAGTCAAGTAGGTTACATCTATAATTCATTGAATTTCAAAAAAAAAAAAAATCGATGCATGTAAGCATGATCTTATATTTGGTAAAAATAATGTGAACAAATTGATATCCCAAGCAATCAAGACAAAATTCAACATGTTTTTGTCGTATATGGATGATCTCATAACAAAGAGGTGAAGGTTTTGTAAGAGAAAATGAAGGTTACTGGCCTTGATGTTTTCTCTCTCTTTCATTTGGATCTTTTGTATGAATATTACAAAAGGATGTGACTTAGGGATTAAGGCTTTTATGAAGATTGCAAAAGAGAGAAACAAAAATAGAGAGGATGGGTGAAAGAAATTAGAAATCACACTCTTTTTCAAAGTAGTAAACAATTAATAAGTGCAAGTTTTGGTTGGATACATCTCTTTCTTGAAAGATACTCATGAATAGTCCTATTATAGGGATTTCGTCAGCTTTCATGTAAGCACAGCCGAAGAAGTGCACATGAGAGGTCATGCTTCAAGTGAAAGCACCCATAAAGGATCAAAAACTGAAAGTTCATTTACCTTTCACTACTTCTCTTCTCTGGAAAATAAAATAAAAAAATAAAAAAAAATAAAAAAACCCCACTAATCTTTGTGATCAATTTTGTATTGAGCATTTTTTGATTTAATATCCACCTCCAACAAGAATACAAAAGATATTTGAAGGGGGTGGGTGTCATTTTCATTCATCTGGGTGATAAGACATAGGTAAGTATTATTCCATGAGCTCTAGGGAGGTCACATAATTGACAGTAAGAGGCTACCTCACAAGTGGCTTTTGCTCTTTGCTGACTCTACGGGACCATCTCGCTGTCATCGAATGGAATCATTATCTAAAACCACACAAAATTAAAACCATCTCTTTAATTGCATTACCTTTGTAAGGAAAGCGTACAAACCAGCTTTACGATATTTCTATGTTACTGTTACTTAATTTTGGTAAACATATTGAATTGTGTAATCAAGTGGGTGTTATATATTTTATAGTAGTATATATATCCCGAGTCCACTTGTAGATGATGCCAACTTTTTGATAGACTTTGCAAATGCTGATTTTCTTACAATTACATAATATGTTAAGACGTTAGAACTGGATATGCATCATTATAATCATAGATGTGGATTTACATTAACCCTATAATACATATAAGTCAGTATCTACTCATCATCAAGGAATTAAAGAGCCTCCAGGCAATCTCTTAATGATATATTTATTTTAAGAGATGATAATCTTCATGGCTTGAGAAATATAAAAATTCCATAATTTGTGTGCTTCTGAATGATAGGTAAGAAGAGAGAGAGAGAGAGAGAGGATCTCCTATATATAGTTGGGGTATTCTTAAATGAACAGACATTATCCAGGTTTTAGACGGACTAAAAGCGAATCCTTTTCAATGCTAAATGGACAGGAATGAATGCAGATCTAATCTTTCATCAACGAACCTACCAAAAGAATGTGACATTTTTGTTGATGAACCAACTAAATAAATATTCTTAACAATTTTTAGGCTCATAATTGAAATTCTTTACAGCGGGAAATAGAGACTAATTAATGTCTGAGTTGGCTTCAATCAGTGAAGTTGACAAAAGGGATACGAGTTGTTATTGACATAAAAACAGCATGGCCCATTGCCCACAGTCCTGACTGATTTGTGATAATCCAGCACACAGCTTTCCTATAAGTTTCATTTATACGGCTTTTGCTATGCATAGGGTTGCTTTGCACTATAGAGTGCCTTCAATCAGAGATTAAGCTAAGGTCCCACATCGCTAAAGATATGTGTCCGGTGATTTATGATTTTGTTGTTGGATGCAATAAGTTACTAATGGGTTGGGCTTTAGAAATTGGGTACTTATGAAACTAACATTTAGAAACTCTTTCGTATCCAAAAAAATGTTTCATAATTTTATAATGAAAAAGGTAATTTGTTCAAAATGATCAAAAAGCTTCTATATATATAATAAAATGTATATAAAAAATAAGAGTATCTGTTGGAAGTGACGATCTTCTAATAAAAATGATAAAAAAGATTTAGCGTGGATACTCTCCTAAAACTAGAAGAGGATTTTAAAATTTTCAATAAAAACTTTAATATCAACTTAAATATGAGAAAATATTTTTAATAAAAGAGAAATTGTTAATTGTAAGTAGTACTCAACTCATCTTAACTTATTATAAAAAGAGGAAAGATCCTTGTTTATATTATTCAATGATCATTTTACGCAACTAATATCCACCGCTAGTTCTTTAAAATATTTTAGAACTTAAGTATTTAGATAGTTCTTTAAACTACTTAGATAATTGGGATATATTTTTTCAAGATATCTAGATATTGGAAAAAAGGTATTTTTAAATAAAGATATTTTTAGATATCTTCTAAATTCTGGGTTGTACTTCTTATCCTTTAAACCTATACAAGTGACTCATTTCGTCGATCTAATACATGAAATAAAAAACAAGTTTATATTCCAATATTCCTCTTTAAACTTAGTTTGGTAATTATAAGGTAATTTCTAAGTTTGAAGAAGATATCCTTCTTCAAACGTTTTGTCAAAATATCGACTACTTGGCTTTTCATCTCCACTTCTTTTCTCATTATACATTCTCTTTCGAAATGGTACCTTGTATCTATATGCTTGCTCTTACGTGGATGCTTGGATTTTTAGTAGAGCCAACGTGGACTTATTGTCAATAAGAACTTCCATAGGTTCTTATCGTGGCATATGAAGCTTCTTTATCAAACTCGTTTGATAACTTGTATAACAAACATGGGAATTAGCAGTCATGTACTTGACTTCACAAGTGAAGAGGGTAACAATACATTGCTTTTTATAACTTTAAGTGCAGACAATGTCTCCTATGTAAAATATATAGTAAGTGATACTTTTATATTATCATCATCTTTGGCCCAATTGCTATCATAATAGCCAACACGCTTGAATTCATTAGATGATGAGTAAAATAAACAATAATCAAGTGTACTTTTAATATATCGGAGAATCCTTTTAGCCATCTTTAAATGTGTGGTCGTAGATGACTTCATATAGCAACTAATAAGTCCAACTACTTAGAGGATATAGGGCCTTGCACATGTTAGGTAGCGCAAGCACCTAATGAGACTCTTGAATAACATAGGATTAACTTTTTTTTTTCTTCATGCTTTAGACAATTTGATTCCACATGCAACGGATGTATCAATATGCTTGTATTCATTTATCTTGAACTTTTTAAACACGTTCTTTGCATAGCCTTTTTAAGAGATAAATATGCTTTCCTCCTTTTACTTTACTTTAAAGCCAAGATAGTAAGACATATGGTCAAGGTCAATTATTTTAAACTCCTTTGTCATTTTATCTTTGTATTCTTTTATCAATCTTTGATTGTTGCTCATAAAGATCAAATTATCTACGTATAAGTAAATAATTAAGATATCCTTATACTTATTCTTTTTCACATAGAAGGCATGCGCATGTGCATGTGGGCATTTTGTAAAGTTGATGTCTTAGAATTATTTATCAATTCTACTGTACCATATCATTGGTACTTTCTATAAACTATATTTGACTTTCTTCAACTTCAACACTTTGTCTTCATACCATTTTACCATATAGCCCAAATATTGTTTTACATAGACTTCCTTTTCAGAGAAATCATTAAAAAAAGCTGATTTTACATTGAGTTAATTAATCTTCTAATTGTTTTGCGTTGATAAAGAAATAATTAATTTGATAGTTTTTAAACAAGTAACGGGCATAAATACCTCTATATAATCAATGTCGACCTTTTACTTATAGGCCTTTTCTTACTAACTTTGCCTTGTATCTTTTCTATCTCTCTTTCATAATTGTTCTTTGTCTTATAAACCTATTTTACTCCAATTGCCTTTTATCCTATTGGAAGTGTTGCAAGTTTCCATGTGTTATTTTTTTTACGAAATTAATCTCATGATCCATAAGATTTCTCCATTTTTTTGTTTTAGATTGCTCCTTTAAAATTATTTGTTCATAATCGAAAAAGAGACAAAATAGAAATTAATCTAGATAGAATTTTGGGAGGAGGGATGAATTAAATGTATAAATATTTTTAAAAATTTAAGTCTAAACTTCCTAATCCAATTTTTTTCAATAGAAGAGTTCCTAAACTACAGTTCAACTTCAATATGATTATAATTCAAATTTAAACAATTTAATATCAATCTTCATAAAATAAAAAAGTAGGAAGAAGAATGTAAACCAATTTTTATAGTGATTTGATAAAACAATACCTTGTCTATATCTACTTTGACATTTCACTATGTCAAATAATCTTCTTTAGGGTGAAGAAGAAGCCAAAACAATCTTCTTTCAGTGGGTGAAGAGTAATCTTTTTACAACTTCAATTTTAACAAAAACAGCCTCGATATATAAGCTCACAACTCACTTAAGATCAAAATCAAACAACTTCAATATTTTATCTTATTTAATCATACTAATGCTCAAAGAGGTTTAAAATATAATGAATGCAAGTGTACAAGTCTCGCACTATCTCTTAAAAGTTTTCAATACATAAATCAAATCAAAACTCAATCAATGTATAAACATTCACCAAAACCCATCAAGGATGTATAAAGATTGTTCCCTAACACTTAGAACATGTACTTATAGCCTCTCTATGAGACCCTCGGATATCTCTTGACCCAGCTGGCCGAAGGATGGGAAAAACCTTGCAGGTGAATGTGTGAAGACAAAGGTGCATGGGTGCTTGGTGTGGGACGCATATGGGAGATTGACAGGTTGGCAAGGAGTGGACTCGAATAGGCGAAGTCCCTCGTAGGCACGGGCAATGCGTACAAGCGGACAAGCAAGCCTCGCATAGGCAGTGGGGTCTGGATGGGCGACGGCATCAACGAGCCTCGGATAGGCGATGTATATATGCGAGCCCAGATGTGCGAGACGCATAAGTGTGGATGTGTGAGATGCATAGGTGAAGCCTCAGATGGGCGATGTGAATGAGTAGACAAACCTCAGAACCTCAGATAGGCGAGGCGCATACGGGGGACTTGTATAGGCGACGCATACAGGCAGGCAAGCCTCGGAGGGGCGAGGAGCATACGCGAGACCTGCATGGGTGACGGACATATGTGGACCCTCGCATGGGCGATGTTGCTTAGCGTAGACAACTTTCCTTAGTAGATGCAAGATGCTGTTGGGCGATGCTACGAGACTCTTGGTGCAATTCTTGGTTGGTTGGCTAGATCAGCAGGTGAGCATGCTAGGATGGGCATTGACTCGTAACAGTTGGCTACATGCAGTTATTCAGACCAAGGCAGTTATCCAACTGCCCAATAAATATCTTTGTTTTTCAAACTTTTATGGCTTATTTACAAGGGATGTTGGCTATATAAGATATAAAGTCTTATAGACCCCAATCTATCTTATGTACTTCACTCATATTCAATAAAGTTCCACATTTATGATTATCTCTTTGGTTCCTTACAAACTTATGTGTGACTTCAACTTTTTGCACCATTCGGACTTACATAATCCTTAGCACAAGTAGTGCATGTCTTGGGCGAGATTGGCTGGATCAAGTGAGGGACTTGGTTGCCATTATAAGGAACGGATTAGGGGAGAAGCTAGCCTCAGAATCAACCTTGTAACACTTTCCATGCTCAAAAACCCATTAGAGTGTTAATCTAGCCTTTACACCCAATTAAAAAGACATTACATAGTGAATTGACTAGTCGTTGTGCAACTAGACAAAGAACTAGTCTATCAATGTTAGGCATTAGTCAATGGATTACTCATTGATTGATACATGTTGATTGGTTAACTGATGCCTCTTAAAAACCTATACTAGTTGATGATTTATGAGCATTTGGTTAGCCTATCACCTAAAAATCATTAACTAGTCAACCAATCATAAACCATTGGTTGACTAATGTCCACAAAAACATTAATTAGTAGACCAAACTCTAAACACTAGTGGACTAATAGTTCTACATAATCAATTCCTAGATTCTATATCAAATTAAATCCAATCCAAAAAATCCAAAATCAATTCTTTTATTTCCAAAATAAATTCAACAAACTTTCAAAAATTCTCTACAAAGTTTTTAGTAATCAAGATTTATCAATTAAATCTAAAAACTCAAAATATCTTGATCTATACAAATTGAAACATATTTTCAAAACTTTCAATTCAAATTATTTTTAAACATACTAAAATCATTTCTTTCACTCTAAAAACAATTTACACCAATTTTAAATCGCTTATTAATTAATTCTAAATACTAAGACTTTTTAATTAAAATCAAACATAAAATATGTCTTGCTTATAAAAGATTTTTATTCTAAACAAATTTCAAATTCTTTTATAATTCCTCAAACTTTCTCATGCATCCTTAAAAACATTTTTCACATAAAAGATTGACTTAAACATATACAAACACACTCAAATAACTTTCCAAAGCTTTTTAACACATCAAAAGGATTTCTTTTAAAAACAAATCATTAAGTTTCCTTGTGATTATGAAACTTTATACTTAAATGAAACTTTAAACCAAATCGTATTATGCAAATGACGATGCAAACTCTAAAACTCATGATGAAATTCTAAAAGTAAACCAATATGCAAATGTTGAACTCTTCAAGAATTGAAAAGATCAAATTAAGACTTACGATCAAAACATAAATCTAAACCTATTCAACCTTGTTTTTCTTAATCTTAATCTTCCATTCTTGATCTTTGTTTCAATGCTTACTTGATTATTATCATTTTCTCCATGAATTAAATAACTCATTGGGCTCCACCATAAGTTCTTTCATAATTTGCATTAATTTATGTTTTAACACATAAAAAATAAATCGTTAGTAACAAATATATTTTGTCATCATTAAAGCCATTAATTGGAATCTTCCTAGATTCAATAATCTTCTCCTTTTTTATAATAAAAAAAAAGTGATGTTAAGGAAACATATGCAAAACAAATGTAAGGAAAAATATATTAATCAAGCCATTACGAAATGAACAAATGTTATCACTTTCCCCCCTTTTTACCTATCACTCTTATCACTCTCCTTAATATCACCAAACATTCTTCCCTTTATTGACAACATCAAAAAGTTATTGGAATGGATACTAATTATTAATGAAAACCAATTATCAATTGTTAAAAATAAAACCTAATCACGATTTGAAAAAACTTTTATCAATCATTTCTAAAACTCCTCTAATTAGCTATCTCTTTCCTTAAACACATGTAGATCTCTCTCCCCCTTAATTCATGCATTATAGCATTTTTTATTTCCCCTAAATATATGAATTTGTGTATTATGGGGCAATAAAGTGTAAAAAAGGATCAAAGTATAAAGAGAATAAAAAATGCATCTTATACATCCAAAAACACATATTTACCTACATAAAACATCTAATATCATATGACTTCTCTTATAAACATGCAAAGACAATTGAAAGAATACCAAATGATGTATTTTTCCTAAATTTATGCATTATGAAATATTTAATCACATAAGGGAGAAGTACTTATGTAAAATATTTTTATAAAATATTTACCAATTCTAATGTAATGCACCAATTTAAAAAATTATTGTACTTCATTCATGTAATAGCTTCCATTAGCCATATGCTAAAAAAGTTTCTACTTAAAACATGTATGTTTTTATATGCATTGTGCGAATGATAATGATTACTATGATTTTTATGGCCAAATGCATTCTAAAGTTTTCTTTTATAAAAAGACTTTCCTAGGGTAATGATGTAACCTTGAATGTATGTGAAGGGTGTTCCTATAATTGTATTCATATATGTATTGGGTGTGTGCATATATTATACTATTTTATCTAAAATGAAGGCTAAGTGCATAAATGTAATATTATGTCCTACCATTAAAATTATGCATCTTCTTTTCTTAATGACATTTCCCCATATGATATAAATATGATATGTTCTTAGTGTTGTAATCATACATTTAAGGAGCATGGAAATGAATTTAACCATGCTACTTTTCACAAGGCCTAAAATAATTATGAGATTATTTTGAATTTTTATAAAAATTATGCTTATTTTTGTTTTTTTTGCACTTCTCTTTTAGCTTTTGGTCTTACTCTATATATGAAAGTATAATGATTTTCCTAGAATGGGATCTAAATAATCAAGCGACATTTTTTCAAATAAGGGGTGAAGTAATGTATAGAAGCATAATTGATTTTCATTTAAGCCTATGTGAGGAATTAAGCCTTTATAACTCCATTCTAT
>JAOXYD010000136.1:26618535-26635690 GCA_028565735.1 Pinacopodium congolense | reverse complement strand
ACGCATTGGCTTGAATCAACAAAGCACGAACAACTTCCAATAATTATCGATTATTTTTTTTAGCTACCCCATTTTGTTGAAGTGTATCCACACATGTAGTTTGATTAAGAATTCCATGTGCTTCTAAATAATGCTTCAATTCCAAGTTCTTATATTCTCCACTGTTATCGCTATGAAGAACTTGAATTTTTGCATCATACTGAGTCTTAACAAAGTTATGAAAATTTTGAAATAATTGAGTCACTTCACCTTTAGATTTCATTACTCATACCTAAGTCATTCTAGTATAATCATTAATGAAGGTAACAAACCAATAAGATCCACCCATTGTTGAAATTTTAGATGGACCCCAAACATCATAAACGATAAAGGACTTTTATTTAAACTGGAAGAATATGAAATGCGATGACTTTTTGCAAGTTCACAAACATCACACTGGAAGTAGAAGTATCAAGTTTTTCAAATAAATTAGGTAACAATTTTTTGAGATACTCGAAGGATGCATGCCCCAATCGTCGACGTTGTAACCATATTTTAGCCATATTTCTCTACTTTTGGGAATCTTTCATAGCCAAAATTTGAGTCAACTTATTAATTCCTTCAGATTGTAAGTCCAAATAGTATAAGTTCCCACGCTTAACACCACAACCAATCGTCTTCCTTGTTTGAATGTTCTTAAACAAATAAAAGTTAGGCTTAAAAATAACAATACATGATAAGGTTGTTATTATTTAAGAGACAGACAAAAGGTTATAATTTAATGATGGAACAACCAAAACAGATTCTAAATTCAAATTGTTATTAATGGTTATAGATCTCTCCCCTACAATTGAGGTCTCATTACCGTTAGCTGTAGAAATAATTTTTTGAGAGGATGGTATAAGTTTTTTAACCTGGCCAGAATCAAACGTCATATGACTTGAAGCACCAAAATCAATTATCTATGTACTATTCCAAATAGATTTAAATACATTAAAAACCTTACCATCATCTTTTATAGTTCCTACAAGTCCTAACGTTGTCTTAACATCATCATCCTTTGTTTTAGATTCAGCTATGGTCGTAGTTTAGATGTTCTTGGATTTCCTTCTCCTAGATGTTCGATTAGAATCCCACCATTTTGGATACCCGACAAGTTCAAAATAACAATCCTTTGTCATGCCACCATAGCTAAGGTTTCAGAATGCCCAAACTCTCCTTTCTCACGTCGTATTGTCTCTCACCTGATAGTGGCATAACATTCTTCAAGACTTGAAATTGATTCCTTCCAAAGAATTTCTCCACAAACCTATTCAAAACAATCATTTAATATTGCAAGAAATATATGCACTCTCATTCTTTCAATAGATCATGCTACTACATCATCAGGATCATTCATGACAATTTTATCACGATGATCTAATTCTTGAAAAATTCCAATTAACTCTCCATAATATTCAAAGAGAGTTCATCTATTTTGTTTGATAGTGAACGCTCTCTGATTTAAGGCAAATACTTGCAATTCGTCACTTAAATCATAGAAGACTTTCGATAAGGCAGTCCAAATTTCACAGGCTGTGGGTAGACGTAAATAGCGTTTCATAATCTTTGGGCTCATAGACATCAACAACCATCTTTTCACCTTTTGATTTTCAGCATACCACTGCTTGTAACCGTCTTCCGATTCTGTAAGTGATTTTATTTTACCACGAATATAAGAGAACTTTTCTCTTTCGGCAATATGCATCTCCATTAATTGCGACCAAACATCGTAGTTTGATTCAGTGAGGATAATCCCTGCATTGAAAGTATTTTCTGACTTGATGACGATATGTATTGATTTTGATCAAGATGATTCAACATTGATTCCACTCATTTTTTTTCTCGTTTCAAAACGAGTCTCTGATACCAAGTTGAAAGATGAAATATTTGAGAGGAAAAAAGAACTTTTATTTATGGACAATCTTTCTCGTAGAGACAAAAAGTTACAATATATACAGAATAAAGAAAACCCTACTAATCAATACTAATTAATCTTAATAAATGCTTAATCTAATTGTCTCTACATAAAGAATCAAAGACTATACAACTATAGAAGTCAACAATAAAGGAAAACAACAATAACAGAAAAAATAGTTTAATACCCACCAAATGCACTTCTTGTTTAAAAGGACTTATCCTATAACTTTATATTGGTTTTTTTTTTCAAATTAATTTTTATACTATTTTTTTGAGTTTGGTGTTGTATTAATATTTTTTTTTTGATTTTTATACTGTTTTTTTTCTCTATATTTAGAAAAATATAAACAAAAAACAGAAATTTAAAACCATACCAAACGTGGCCTAAGTCAATTAAATTCAACAAACTAAGCCAAAACAAAGTTGAAGCCATTAACCCCATATCTGTTTGAGGAATTACCAGCTCAATTGTTCCCTAATTTGTTAAGCTTTGCATCAATTTTTGAACTCATTTTCCCATTTTACTGACGGTGGTTGAACAGTAATTACTGACCACACCATGGATAAGTACTTGAAATTCTTGACAGCTATAACAGACAAGCTTGGAGTCTGCAACATAGTATGTCCTATCCTATGTAAGAAGCAACATCATCTCTGTTACTTATTGTCTTCATATACACTGGACGCTTTCTTACGTTCTGATGTTCTTACTGAGAATAAAAGCAAGAAATATAGCGACAAATAGTTTGTGCCATTAAAGGAAACTGCAATCTCTAACCTCCAGTGGCAATCTCAGTAGTCTGAATTGGCATATATACTCTTAGCTGCTAAGAAAATGACAGAATGGATGAGCAATTAATTTGTAAGAAAATTATACCCCAATCTCAGAAGATTCATTGAAGAACCATTAAAATGGGGAAAAAGGCTTCATATACGGAGATTTAATAAATGCCTCTAAAAACTCATCAGAAGAAGCTGCTAATTCTTCTAAATACAATATCCTAAATTTAGATTAAAAAACTTAAAGGCTCCCATGATTAGATATGCAACAAAGGCTACATTTGAACAATTGATCATCAGTTACAGCATTACAACAACAACAACAACAACAAAGCCTGCAAATACCAAGAGTACAAAAAGAGCATGAATTTACAGCACCAGACATCCAACAGAAACCCACCTTTATCTACTGCTTGACATCTTCAACGACTTTATCAACAACTACTTTGACTTTATTGTATTCAAAATCATCCAAGTGCACCGAGCAGTCCTCCGGTGCTACCGGTCGCCTGTTGCCAAAGATGGTCCATAGATACAATGCAATGAATGCCCCCAGTGCTCCACACGTAGTACCAAAAATCATAGCAGCAAGCACTCTCAACAGACAATAATTTCTCTTGCGAGCAACCACAGACTTCTCATTTTTAACAAAAGCCTGAGGATTCAGTGGCTGAGAGTGCATCCAATGCGGAACATTCCGCAACTTGAAGTTCCATGAGTAGAGGACACATGTTGCATTCAATGAGCTCAAGCCTACAAACACTTCCTCTTCATTCCACATTCTTGATAGGTCAATAGGGTACCAGAGCAGTGGATCAACTGGCTTCACATCACCGGATTGACTCAACCTAACTTCTAATCTCTTCCCACTTGCTTCATAATCAATCCAAGAATGCAATCTCGTTCTATTATGAAATGTTGCTTTTGTAGATGAAACATTTCTCACTTTAGCTGATACAAAACCACCCACATGAATTCCCACATGATTCTCATACGAATCAACATGGTTGGTATCCTTAAGTGTACCAAATTCAACAGCAATAATCTTAGAATAATTCTTCTTTGTGTCCAAAGATACCCCAAATGCACCATTATCAAATTCTCTGGCGTTAAAAGCACTAGGAACCATAATAAAAGCCAACCCATCTCCATTATCTTGGGACATTAAAAACGAGAAATAAGTGGACAAAGAAACCATTTTTTCAGGATTACCTTCAACAAGCTTGATTGGTCTCCTGCACATGATTCGCCCTCCACTTGAACTCACTGAGTTAGTGAGCTGAACCGACGACCCATTTTCCACAATCTTGGCATCGCCATATAAAGCAATGTTCGACTCAAAGTTTTGATCTTTACCAAAACTTGGGAAGGAAAATAAGAGATTTGGGTCTGCAATGATCAAACTGAGGTGGGAAATTAGAAAAGTTAATGAAAAGAAGCTGGTGGAAATGGGGAACTTGGCCATTGATGAAGTGGGTTTCCAACTGAATCTTGGTTACCTTCTTTGAAAGCTTTGAACTTCTAAGACTTGTGAGGTGAACCCATTTACAAGTTGGGAAAGAAAAGGAATTGTTTTTCTAGGGTTTGTGAGAGTGAAGAAAGCAGAGGAGCAAAGTAAAGAATAAGGGGGGGAAGTTGGGTTGGTGGTTGTGAAAATTAAATACGTTTACTCTCTTCTGCAACTCTCTGGTTCACTTTCTGTGAGTGGTTGCTGACAGTGGGAATATTGCAAGGAATATTTTCAAGCATGCCCCTCTATTCTTTCATATTCTTCTTCGCTCCCATCTTACATTTGGCGCCTGCTCTTTCATGTTTCCAAAGAAAATTGAAACTGTGGATTCATAAGAATGTTGCAATGGCAAATGTATAGTTGTATACAAGTTTATAATTTAAAAAATGTATTTTAATTAAAAGATATTAACTTTTCTTAAATATTTTATTCATTTTAATATTATTTTAAAAATATTTTGTAATGTAAAATTTTTTGAAAACTTTATAATTAATTTCTTACGAGGAATGTACAAATACAATGAGTTGAATGAGATTATCCAATACTACAAGGGGTTAACTCGAATTTCATGAAAATGTAGGTGGGAATCAACAAATTCATGAAACTAAGATGTATAGTTGTCAAAATCTCCAGTGTCTTACACTCTCAACCCTACCCACGCGCTCATGCTTTTCAAGAAATTGACTCATAAAGAACCACTTGGACCAAGGAGGTGGCGAGTTCTCCAATCCATAATGTCATCTAATTAAAAACAAGAAAAGTAGAGCTTTTCTTCAGAGCATTTTCTCCTAAAGTAGAGGCATTAGTGGAGACTAAAAGCAAATGTAAAGGACCACAAGCTAACATAGGCCAGTTAGATCAACTAAGGAGCATATTATATGGTACTTGTGTCCTAATTATTGATACTTATTATTATAAGGAAATATGATTATCTTACATATAAATAGCTAATTTAAGATATATAAAAATAAGTTAAATAAGAGTTTGGTTTAGTTTTTTATTGTTATTTATTATTATTGTTTATTTTTCTTATTTTTATATATTTTTTAATTTTTGTATTATTTTTCTCAATTTCTGTATTTTATTAATATACTATTTTTTCAATTTTTATACTATTTTTAGATTTTTTTTTAAAAAACAGAATTTAAAAACCAAAACAAAAAAATGAATCTAAACATGCTCTAACAATTTTTTTTTTTGGGTAGTGATCACTCTACTAAAAATCACCAAACATTTTTATAAACATAGCTTTTTAAAAATCGAAAATGACTATAAAGAAACAAAAGAAAGGAAAAGGTGGTGGGGGTTGTGCATTGTGCCTTAAACTTTAGCAAGTTCCTTTTGGGACAAAAGTTAATGTGCGCATGCTTTTGTCTCCTTGGTATTTTGATGGAACCAATGCTTCTTTTCCAAGTTTCCCTTACCAAAAAAAAAAAAAAAACCACATCTTTATCTGGTTATTATACTTTGGTACTTGTCACCTTGTAGTAAAACAAGTAAGTCCCCATTGAAGGAAGCTTCCATTTTGATTTGTTGGGGGAGAGAATGGTTTGTGTCGTGTCATCTTGGCAATGTAAACTGACCCTCCAAGCATTCAATTATCTGGTTTTCTTTCTTTTAATGCATTTGGGGGCATACCCATCTTGAGATATTATTGGATTTGATAAAGAAATGGTTTTCCTTTAACATGGTGACAATGGTAGAATCCTAGCAGGAATATCAGAAGATTGAACAGCTCTTAATAAAGATGGTAACAGAAGGAAAACAATGTGCTTCAAGTTTCAGTCTCACTTAAGAACTGGTGCTTTCTTTTTTAACAATGAGATCTATTTGGTAATTATGAGTAAATGGAGTTTGGGTACAAGGTGAAATCAAAATCCATTTGAAACAGGATCACAAGACCATAAATGAACATGTTCCAACCTAAAAGCAGACAAAATTTAGAACCATAAAAAGTGACATTACAGAAGCATTGAGGTTGAAACATGGGACCACTGGGTTTTGCCACCCCCGTCGGTTGCTGTGACCCCAACCAGCTAGCTAGCTAGCTAGCTAGATTTGATTTGATCCCAACTGCCACACACGTCTCAGCTGGCTTGACATGGACCTTTCTGGTCCAAGCAAATTTCTAGGTCGATAGTTGTGTCTCTTTGCAGATTTACAGGCCTGTGAAGAAGAAGAAGTTAGAAGAAGAAGCGTGTATCGTATACGTAACTCGTATATACTAGTAAGCAGACAGATGCTGGAGCAAAGTGGAGGGCAACACAATAAAGCAGAGTGGAGTAAAGTTTTTAAGAAAAGGGACTATAATGGCGGTACATAAAGGCACGCTTTAGATGCAGAATGACGATTGAACAGAAGAATAACGTTGAATGTAATGTAGAGCAACATTAGGAAAAGAAACATGACCAAATTGTACCAAAATTTTAAGAATTTTTATAAAATTTAATGTCCAATTTTATTATTTTTAGTTAAATGAAAGAATTTATAATCTTTCTACTCCCTCGTTAAATCTGTGTATTCTTATTTTTCTTTATTTTCTCTGTAATCTTTCTTGGCTTTATTTCTCAGCACCCCGTAAAAGATTTCGGGCTTTAAACCTGTGAAAATGTTGACACTTCCTTATCTTCTGCCAAGCAACTAGCCTGCCAAAAAAAAGAAAAAGGTACCCACTATCCACCAGTTAAAAAAAGTTACTTGGATAGGCAAATTCTATAGGGCAAGAGGAAAGATTAGCATAAAATAGCTTAAAGACAATAAAACTTTCATGAATCAGGAAAGGAAGGTCCGGCAAGAGATATTAGGACTAGGAGAATAGCATTCATATGACAAGAACAAAGGAGAAAAAGAAAGGTAGGACAAAGAAGAATCCCGGAGTTCACGAGACAAATGGGTCATAGAGTTTTAAGAGTATAATTTCATGGAACTGAAGCTCTCAAGCTCCAAACATGAACAGATTTTTCAAGTACTAATCACCTCTTTATGAAGAAAAGTTTCTTTGAAGAGTTCACTTAGCTCTCTGAATTTCAGGAATAATGCTTAGATATTTGTATCCTGGAATGAAACAATGCTGCTTTAACAGAACAGAGACAAACCGTTGTGGGTAAGAAGGAAACATTATTCAGAATTGAGACACTTCTTTCAAGCTTTCCAAAACAGCAATTACTTAATTTATGAGACAAAGATTATACCTTTTCAGTTTTATGGTTTCGTTTCTCAATGGTCCAAGCACATTCTGCAGAAATTTCAGGTAAAACCTTAACAGTTAAACCTGACTGAGGGAACTTGTCTTAGATTATACCATTTATAACAGTGCTAACTTTCTTTCCGGAGCTTCCCTTAAGTGTGTAATCATCGATGTCTTCTGTTTAATTTAATATTAAATAGATCTACGTTAACACTATCTACACCTATCTAAATTCAAATAACAAGTTAATCATAATTTATTTTATAGATATTTGGCAAGTATTGAAGACGTTAATGACATAGGAAGTGGATGACAAACATCATTGGGGACCACATCATGCTTCTTCTGGTCCTCTCCTTGAACATTAACAGCACCTCGAACTCCTCTAAGACTAGAAATGCCAGCCATTTGCACCAAAGAAGCAATCGGCTTACAATCCATTGAAGTGCTAAAGATCACAATTGTGAGCTCAGCATCAATGGCACCTACTTGCTCCTGCTTCAGCAACCAGCTAGTGAGTGTTTTAATCTCGAACTAACCTTTCTTCCTCCCATCCTCAAAGGTCGTATTCATTGTCATAAATACAAAAACCCATTTGATTTAACTTTCTATCGAAGAAAAAAGTTTTCATTAATTTTATTTGCATATTTTTCATCGATT
Source organism: Pinacopodium congolense (assembly GCA_028565735.1). Lineage (NCBI taxonomy): Eukaryota > Viridiplantae > Streptophyta > Magnoliopsida > Malpighiales > Erythroxylaceae > Pinacopodium > Pinacopodium congolense. The sequence continues at coordinate 26,627,615 of JAOXYD010000136.1, read as the reverse complement.
TTTCATGTTTTTATTGATTTTTATACTTTTTATTAGTTTTTGTGCGTTATTTTCATTGATTTTTATACTGAATAAAAATAAAAATCATAATCAATAGGGCCTTAACCCTGCCACCACTACCAACAGTAACCCTTTTCTTACCATTAATATCATTGCTTCTGGATGTCATTAGTATTCTAGAATCAAACACATAAAACTGCAATAGTTGAGAAAGAGGATGTGAGCTTGAGAAGAGTAGATGGGATGAACATGGAGGAGTTGATCAAACAACCATGGTTTCTATTTCTATGTCCAATTTGTAAGATTCAACAAAATTATAACACAAAGCTAAGATTTATCATTTCAGATTATCAAGAGTGACTTGATAGCAGAAGCATACCTGAATCTATTGAAATAATCACGTATAGAATGATGTGATTCCCTTTGGTTTTGATCTTCCCAGAGATTTCTTTAGGTTATCTATCTTTTCTCTTGATGGGATGAAAGAAAAGAAACCCTAACTCCACTCTTGGGAACCATAATCACATATTTATATGTATAATGTCTATTTTTAATTTATCTATCATAAATTAAAAATATAATACTAAGTTTCTACATATATTTTGGGTCATATTTTAATTAGATGATTTGGAGCAAATAACCCAAAACTTTATTAGATCACTTTTAATATTAAGTCATGCCTTATAGTAACCCGTAACATGTAATTATATATATATATATATATGCAAGTTCATCCAAAAAATCTAACAATCTCTCACTTAGATTACATATATATAATTCCTTATAATTATATGTCATGATAATCCTTACAAGTTCAAAAGTGCTATTATTATGAAGTCATCTTTAAATAATCCTATCCATTAATCATATTAATGTAGGATCAAAAGGGATCTTCCTCATAATTATCGTGACTAAACCTATCAATGGTTACATATATCAATAAAATCAATGACATGAATCAAGTATGGATGTGTAGCATGGAAATTTAATGTCACGTGATCTATAATATGCCTATTTCCAATCGGTCCTACCTTATTCCTTAGTGAGATCAAATCAAAATAAATCAAAGTGTAAAATCACAAAATCCTTTATACTAAATTCCCAAATCATACAAAATCTATAATACATGTCTGTAATCATAAATGTATATAAACTCTCATTAAACCAACATATCATCAAATGATAAAACACCTATATGAGCTGTATGCTCATAAAACACCTTAGGTAGTAAACCTTTAGTTAGTGGATCTGCAATTATGAAGTTTATTCCATTATATTCTATAAATAACTGACCACTCTAAATTCTATTATTAATAACTAGGAACTTAATGTTAATGCATTTCGACTTTGACGAGTTCCTGTTGTTATTAGAATATAGTACTGCCGATTTATTGTCACAAAATAACTTTAATGGACATTTGATGTCATTTATAATTCACAGCTTAGTGATAAAATTTTCTAGTCATATTCCATGATTGGATGCCACATAACACGTTATAATCTCTGCTACTATAGTGGAAGAAGCTATGAGTGTTTGCTTAACATTTTTCCAAGAAATAACTCCTCTAGCAAGCATATAGATATACCTTGAAGTGGATCTACGACTATCTTGGCTTCTCACAAAATCAAAGTCAAAATACCCAATGATCTCTAATTGATATGATCTCTTGAATGTGAACATGTAATATTTTATTCTCTTGAGATACAACATAACCCTTTTGACTGCTTTCCAATGATCCAATCTGAAATTGCTCAAATATCTTCCTAAAATTCCAACAATATACGTAATATTTAGACTTGTACATACTTCAGCATACATTAGACTCCCTACAACCGAAGCATATGGAATCTTCTGCATTTATTTAGTTTTTAAATCATTCTTAGAGCATTGATTAAGACTAAATTTGTCTCCTTTAACTACAGGGGTATCACTTGTTTTAGAATCTTGCATGCTAAACCCCTTAAGCATCTTCTTGATATAGCTCTTTTATGATACCCTATGAATATCTCGAGAGTGATCTCGATGTATCTGAATTCCTAATATAAAAGAGATTTCACCAAGATCTTTCATCTCAAAGTTCTTTGATAGAAATTTCTTGATTTCACGCAATAAGCCTATATCCTTACTGATAAGGAATATGTCATCAACATATAAAATTAGAAAATTATACTTACTCCCACTGAACTTATGGTATACATAGTCATCAATCAGATTCATCTCCAAAACAAACAAGATGGCAACCTGATGAAACTTGTAATAATTAACGAGAAACTTGCATAAGTCCATAAACAGATTTCTTTAATTTGTAAACTATCTACTTTGAATCTTTGGAAATAAAGTTTTCAAATTGCTCCATATAAATTGTTTCATCAATGTCCCCATTGAGAAATGTTGTCTTAACATCCATCTGATGTAATTCAAGATCATAATGTACCATAAGTGCCATTATAATCCTAAAAGAATCTTTCGATGACACTGACGAGAAAGTTTTTTTATAATTGATACCTTCTTTCTAAGTAAAGACCTTTATGATAAGATGAGCCTTATATCTTTCCACATTTCCTTTTGAATCTCTTTGGCCTTAAATATTCATTTGTAATCAATGGGTTTCACACCTTCAGAGACAAAATCTCAAACACTATTGTCTCTCATGAACTTAATTTCCTCATTCATCACATCATTCCACTTTTGAGAATTAGAACTTTCACTAACTTTGTGGAAGTTAATTAAATCATCTTCTAATATGGCAATGTCCATGTTATGTTCTTGGAGAGAGATAATATAATTATCTGAAATTACACTTATCCTTTCTCTAGTGTATCTCCTTAATGGTACTTGTTCTTAAAGTTTTTAAGTTTGTCCTTCAAGAATATTTAATTGATCTTGATTAAGGAGATTTTCGACATTGTCTTGTTGTTCTAAAGTTCCTTCTTGAACAATTTCAGGAATAATACCCTGATCGTGTTCAATAACAATTATAGGAAGAGAAACAAATTCCTCTTAAAAGACAAAGTCTCTAACCTTATCCTTATCTCTCCCCTTCAAATTCAACATCCTTAAGAAATCTGGCATTTCTCGTCTCAAAAATTGATTTATTTACGAGATCATAAAATTTGTATCCTTGTAACTACTCAAATTATCCAATAAAGTAGCTACTGATTGTTTTTAATTCTAGTTTCCTTTCATTAGGCTTATAAGGCCTTGCCTAAACTCCAAATGTGAAAGCGTTTTATATTAGGTCTTTTGCCTGTCCATAATTCATATGGGGTTTTAGTTGTTATCTTAGTTGGAAATCCGTTAAAAATATAACCTGAGATCTTTAATGCCTCTTCCCATAGCAAATCTGGTAAGATAGTATGAATAATCATACTCATTATCACGTCTTTAAGTGCTTTGTTTTGTCTTTCAGCAACATCGATCATGTGAGGATTTCCTGACATAATATACTGTGGGATGATATCGTATTCCTCTAGGAATTTGAAAAATAGTCCTGGAAATTGTTCACTTAAATCGTCACACTTGCTCTAATATTTACCATCATGGTCAAATATGACACTTTTAATTTTTCTGTTAAATTGATTTTCAACTTCAACTTTAAAAACTTTAAATATGTCCAATGCCTGTAACTTTTCGTGAATGTGATAAAGGTACTCATAATGTAAATAATTGTCTTTAAATATAATAAAATACCTTTGACCATTCTAAGAAGTGTAGGAAATGACCCACAAATATCTGTATGTATTAGTTATAAGACGTCTAAAGATCTTTTGGCACCCAATCTCTTTATATTGGTGTGTTTTCCCTTAATACACTCAATATTAACTTCAAAATTTGATATATCAAGTGGATTAAGAATTCCATCTGACATGAGTCTTTGCATTCTTTATTTAGAGATATGCCCTAAACACTTATGCTATAATGAAGCAGAATTATCATTAGTCAATTTTCTTTTAGTGCTTCGTAAATTAACATGTAAAGATTTATTAGATGAGGCATTTTATATCAAGTAAATAAAGGTTATTAATTCTTAACAAAGAACCGAAACTAATAAGTTTTAAATAATGAAAAATACTAAATTATCCATTTCCAAAAGAACAATAATAACCAACATTATCTAAGAAGAAATAGAAACCAAATTCCGCTTAAAATATGGTACAACATAAGTATCTTTCAAATCCAAATAATTTCCAATCTTAAATGATAACCTAAAATTCCTTATTGCCTCAACTTCAATTGTTGTTTCATCACCTACATAGATGTACTTTTCACCATCACTGGGTTTTCGGTAGCTTAGGTAGCCATATATAAACACACTTATATGGGTAATAGCACTAGAATCTATTTACCAAGTGTGTTTAGGTACTAAAATTAAATTGACTTCAGAACAAATCAAAGAAAAAAGTGTACCTTTCTTTGCACATCAAGCATTATACTTAAGACACTCCTTTTTCTTGTGAGAAGTGCTTTAACAAAAGTAGCAAGCAAAGTCCTTAGTTTGTTATTTTGATTATTTATGTTAATTCTTTTGTGATGCATTACCTACAACTTCTTTATCTTTCTTTGTTTTCTTAATATTGCCTTCAGAATTGGATATCAAATGAACATTTTCAACCTTCTCTTACTTTAATCTCTCTTCTTCTTGCACACAAATTGAAATGAGCTTATTAAGAGCCCATTTTTCCTTTTGAAAATTATAACTGACCTTAAATTAATTGAATTGTGTGGGAAGAGAGATCAAAACTAGATGCACAAGTAATTCTTCAGACAGTTCTAATTTTAATGCCTTTAGCTTATAAGTAAGATGAGGCATTTTTATAATGTACTCCTTGATACTTCCACTGCCTTTATACCTCATGAAAACAAGTTTTATTATAACAACACTTATTTCTACCTTTTCATTTTTAGCAAAATTCTACTTAAGTTCTTTAAGGAATAATTTGACATCCTTTTCTTCAAACATTGTGCCCTTGAATGTTTCTGAAATTACATGTTTCATGATAATAAGACTCATGTGATTTGAGTGTTTCCACCTTTCTCAGTCCCTCTTTTCATTAAAGAAACTTACATCTATATGGGTAGGGGTCGCTCAATCCGAAGAGTAAGGTTTAGTCCATGCAGTCAAGAATTATCATAACATTCTCTTTTCAAACCTTAAAGTTTGTGCCATTTAGCCCAGGAATAGAGTTAATGTTGATAGGTATACTAACAGAAGTATTCATTAAATAGAGAATAAAATAAATAAGATAAACTCACAATTAAAATTCGAATACTTTATAATTAATAAATTCAAATAATAGCAATCCCATCATAAGATACCTAGCACAACATTGAGATTTGGTCTTTGGACAGAAATATCAATTTTTAATGGGTACTCTTGTCTTACTGATCAAATATTGACAATAAATTTTTGTTAAAAATAACCCTTTTATCAACTTATAATTACAAGGAAAACCGAATAATTTTCACATATTTATCATCATAAATATGATTGAATTTTGGTTAAATAATAACCTTCCTTTGGCCAATCATTATTCGCATAAAATTCATCCATATACAATCGTCTTAATATTTTAAAATTAATCAATCTACACAAAAGAGGTTACTTTAGTAACATATTGTTTCAATTAATTAATTTAAAATACTAATAATAAAAATTTCAAAATGTCAAAATTTATTAATTAAACCATAATCCATAACAAATGATTTTACTATTAAAATAAAAAAATAAAGTCTTAAGAAGCTTATATGAAGAAAAAGACAAGAAGACCAAAATCTAAAGATCTATGCATTCTAAAGCAATATATTAAAAACCTTTAAAAAATGCAAATCAAGATGTTCAAAAGGCCTTTCTCTGCTCATTTAAGACATGGCCATATAAAACAAAAAAAGGTACAATAACTAAAGAAATCAAAAGCTTTAGAAATATTTGGTATTGTTGTTAGTTGTGATTTTTTATTGTAATTTTTATATTTTTATATTAATTTTTGTATTTTTTTGTTTCTGTGATTTTTTTTCTTTATTGTATTAGTGTGTTATTTTTTTGAGTTTCTGTACTATTATTTTTCGGTTTCTGTATTTAGAAAAATAAGAAACCAAAAATAAAATGATACCATACATATCCTTCATTGCTCATTCTTCACCTCAAATGTTTTCAACCTTTTCTTGTTATTTATTTATTTAATCAAAAGACAAATAAAACATTAATTAATGCCTTTAAAAGGCACGCAAGCCAACTCTAAAAGATTTTCTTTCGTCTCTGTGTTGTGGTTTCAATCGCAATTTAAACCCTTTTTTTAAATAAATAAAAACCCAAGCGACATAAACTCTTTAAAAAGTACCAAAGCCAGAAACCCAGAGATAATGAGCATCTGTTAACTGAAAATCCATTCTTGCTTCTTAAAACTTTTCATTGAAACCGACATACAAAGTAGCAATAACTCAAAAGCAAATTCAAAACCATATTTTTCAATAATTCAAGATGACAATGATTATGATATCACTTGTAAGATTCAACAATAACACAACATAAGATTAAGATTTATCATGTTAGGTTATCAAGAGTGACTTCATAGCAGAAACATATCTGAATCAATTGAAATAATCACGTATATGATGATGCAATTTCCTTTGCTTTTGATCTTTTAAGAGATGTCTTTAAATTATCTATCTTTTCTTTTGATGTGATGAAAAAAAGGAAACCTTAACTCTATTTTTAGGAACTATAACCACATATTTATATGTATAATAATTATTTTCAATTTATTCATTATAAATTATAAATATAACATTAGAGTTTGTATACATATTTTGAGTCATACTTTAATTAGATTATTTGAATTCAATAACCCAAAATTTTATTAAATTACTTTTAGTGTTGTATTATGTCTTATAATAACCTATAACATGTAATTATATATATATATATATATATCCAACACAATTGTCTCTAGATGGCTTTGCTTCTTCTTATGGTGAAGTGTTGCTTTGTTCCAGGATTGTGTTGGACAGTGGTGAGTAACGATTTCTGTTACTTGGGACCCACTTATTATCCTTTGTGTAACTGTTCTGAGATCTTGATTGGTTCCAAGTTCCCTGAAGCCGGGGTGACGGTATCTCCTACACAAATGGATCTGTTTTTGTTTCAAAACACGAGGCTTATGATTCTCTCTTTGTTCAATGTTGAACTCTTTAACTCCAGTGATCTATAAACATGGACTGGAGTTTAAACTAGGGTCTAAAGCAATGGTGACCTGGCCCAAACTGAAATGCTCATGGCCAGTGTATCGAAATAACTACGAAATGGGCCTCCGTCCTTCGGAATAAAAGTGTCATGTTTCTTAAAATTTAAGGTGTAAAAATAATATTTTTCATTTTAAATAATATTGAAATTTTAATTATTATTTTATTTTTAAAAGTTTTAAATTTTAAAGTTTATGATTTAGGTTTTTTAAAATTTAGAGTCTAAAATTTTAAGATTTATTATTTTAGAGTTTAAAAATTTTTAGATTTTAAAATCTTAAAATTTCAAAATTTATAATTTAAGGGCGATTTTGATTTTGATTTTGATTTCTGTTTTTTAAATAATAAAATTAATGCAGATTTTTATTATTAATTATATATTTTTATCATTAATTTTTGTATTTAAAAGAAATGGTACACAACGTGAACCCCGCAAATGAAACCAAGGTGGAGTGCCCAGTCAGCTGCTAGGTCTATCAACTGTTTTCTAACTGATATATGGAATTTAAAAGTAATTACTCTCAAAATTTTAAATTGTGAAACATAGCCTAAATTGCAATCATAGTATTACAATCCATTTTATTATCATAATGTATCGTAATTATATATTGCAATTGTAATTACAAAATAGTAATATCATGTCTGCAAGTTATTTCATTATTATTACTTACCATAATTGTACCTATATTGTATACTTTTGTCTTAATTTCTAGTCTATAACTTTAATATGTTCCCGTGAACTTGGGCATACGAATTTTGTCCGTAAGATAAAATCATTGCTCTAAATGAATTGGTACTGACAACTAAAAAAAATGTTAATCAATATCAATCTAATCTATTCGAACCTTCATCTAATTTCGCTCAAATTTTATGTTGATCATGCCCAAATCATTTAACAATTGGGTTTATGAATAGAGAAAATGGTCCTATAAAGATTCTCATGGATTTCTTAACTAGATCATTATTTATGAATCGCTATTCTAAAATAAGGAAGCACTTTCTAAAGCTGTATTCCTTCCTTCCAATTGTCATTATAGCATGGCACTTAATTCTAAAGCCGTAAGGTTACTATTTTATAAAAATAAAAATTCATTATACTTTATATAAATTACTTCAAAAGTAATAAAAAATTTTCTTTTTATTCTTGGCCGTAAGTTTTATTTTTAAAAAATCAAATAACATAAATCTTGTATATTCTTTTTTTTAATTGTATTTGCTGTTTTATTTCCGCAATCTGTTTCTATAATCCAACAACGGTTGGCGACGTCTGCAACTACGTAAAGTAGTATCCTCCTGAACCGGTTCCCCCGTTGTTTTCAATGATTACGTAGTGAATTTTTACTTAAATTCTTTGAATGAGCCTTAGTAGCTTACTTAGTGCATCTTATTAATTTATTTTAACCATTGCATTAAAAAATAAAAAAAGACAATGGAACATCGATACCTACACCATTCCAGAACTCTAAATCCTGGATTGTTATGGACACAAACATGCTTGGTGTTCGGTTACCAAGTATTCTTTTTGTCATCATATTTTTACAGGTAAGAAAGTAAAATTAGACATTTACATAAAATTTAGTTACTTCTTAACTAAAATATTTAAAAAATTATATATTTTAAAATATTTAAAATGAGTTTTAACGTTTTTAAAATATTCAAAAAAGAACTTTGGTCTTTTAAATATTTTTAAATACTTTATAAGTTTTTAAAATATTATTTTTAAAATATTTCTAAAATATTATAATTATTTTTTTAATATTATAAATAATTAAAGTGTGACTTAAATTTTAATTTAACATTTTTTTTATTTACAGCGTCTTTAAGACAATAATTGGCATGT
>JAOXYD010000136.1:26604158-26618435 GCA_028565735.1 Pinacopodium congolense | reverse complement strand
TTTTTAAATTTTGTTTTGATACCAAATGATACGATATTATTGCTCCCCCCTCCCTCCCAAAATGATCCCACTTACAATTTCCGCTAGAATAGTATTGAAAAAAGAAAGAATAAAGTAGAAAGAGAAATTTGAAGAGAAGTTGCAACTGTATTCCTAAGTTGTTTATTCTGTTACCACAAATGCTATTATAGCCACTAATATAATTCTTCCCTTTACGCTGTCGTTTTGTACACTTACTAAAACTTCCCCTAAACGACAACACATTCTGGCTTCATTGTCCCCTCTCTACATGATGTCGTCTCCTCCCTCGTCTTCATTGTTTCCCCAACTCCACGTTTCAGCCACAACTCTATTTTAACCTCCTATCAAAAGCAAATATACCCACAATCCATGCTAAAGGTAGTATGGCTCAAAATTACTTTCTTGAACCTGTTTAGGAACAGTTCATAAAAAAGAAAAGGGATTTCAAACTTAAGTCAAAACTTATTTTATAGCCATCAACATGCGTTTGAGATTGACTAGTTTAATAAATTTAAAGGTCAGGTTGAATTCAATCATTATAACGAGCTGGAGATCAGCGACATTTAACTCAAAAGTACATTTTAAATTTGAAATGATAATCTTTTCGATAAAAGAATATTGAGCAAATTTTGAAATAATGTGAGTCTATTAGTTATGAGTTTATTAACTATCACTGAGGCCCTTAGTGCAACCTGCAGCAAGAAATCAGGTTGGTCCATATAGAATTTGCAACAAATGTGAAGGTGAGGACGAAACAATGTCAACTCTCATTTGGTAATACAAGGCGGTCTTGACCCTCCAGTAGCTTTGCAGACTCAATCACATCCCCAGTTTTTATCTGTGAAAGAATGTCCCTTCCAAGGGTTGTGTATCTGTGGTAGAGAAATATATCGTACGTTTTCTAGAATAAGCAGAACACAATCTGTATGGAAGCAAATTCTATAAAGAAATAATGACAAGAAAGTAACATCCTGAAATCTTACCCGAAAACAGAAAATTGTCCTTCGTCAAAAGATAAACCTCCCAAGCCAGCCTACAAGACATGGATCAAACTTATCACACTGAAGAAGGAAACACCCTTCGGCAAGTTTGGTTAAAAACAGATGCTGTAACGGACGTACACTTCTTTTATCATAAAGATAGAAGAAAAACTGGTATGGTGCCGAATACTCCTCAGAGGCCTCACTGTGTGCCATTGCAACTGCTCCATAGACAGATAGGGGAAGAACCGGCAATTCTCCATCCTTCAGCATGGTTATTAAGGAGGAAAAAGAAAAGTAAATTAGAGACTGAAGAGCAGTTACTGGCAATTGCTAGAACTTGTTACATTATGAATTTTGAGTACTTGAACATCTAGTGTCGTTCGATATAATGGCTCAAATTGGCCCGATGGCATTATCTCTAGGGGAACACTGTAACCAATGTTCTTATCGCGTCCATTGTCTGTGAGAACAGCTTGGTTGGTGCAGCTGAGCTTTGCCCCATTATAAGCTCCATCAATTACCTGTAAGATCACTATTTATGAGGAGGCACAGTGCCAATATTTTCATATGAAACATATATTTTTAATTATAAACTATTAAAAAGTCTTTTGAGAAGAAGCAAAAGAAGGCATAGGTAATAAATATAAAATAATAGATAGGTTTTTTATGACCCTGAAAGGGAGATAACTTGCGCGCCAGGTACTGGAAAATCATAACTACAGTGCAAGAGATAGAATATTGGAAATTCCACTGAGCTTGAAGGGGAGGTCAACTACCTTACCAGTTTTGCAAAATTCCCTGCAGTCAGTGGTGCTGAATATCCATCGACAATAACCTGACAAGCAAGGGTGCAAAAATAGACTTTGATCAGTGATGGTTATATGCATCATAAGTTACACTAACAGAATTAACTTCAAATATAGAATGGCAAATATGTCAGGAACTGGAAGAGCTGACGATCAAAACAAACGTAGCACTCTTTTTGCATAAACATCAGAAATTCTTAATCGCTCAAAGGAAGTTTATACCAGCTTCTATGACATTCATAAATTCACTAAACCTGAATTTTTGCAGTCTGTCTAGATTCACCACCAGCTTCTGGGGAAAATGTCGAACCATCTAGTTTTGCAATGGTAAATTCAACAATTCCTCTTCCTGTTAGCCTACATAGACATGCATGTAAAAATATCATACCTACTCAACAAACCAGTTACAACATAGCCTTTAGATGTCAATCGGAGGATAAATGTTTAAAGAAGGTAACTGCCTAGTAGAGTAATAAATATTATTTTAAACCCAATTTCAGAAAAGAAGATTAAAATATGACTGCTTATTTGGATCAGATTTCATGTCTTTTGGTGTACATTTACTAGTTTGTAAGGTTAGAAACACATTCAGGGTATTTATCAACTAACCAGGAAGATGAAATGAAACAAAATACCATCTTGGTGAGAAGAGGTTATGAAAGTAGTGGCCTCACTGAGGAGAGGTTAGGCATATGGGTGATGGCCTTGCTATTAGGAGATAAAAGACAAAACCGCTCTCAGTTTAGCGAAGGGCTGCTTACAAGCTTTGGTATTGGATTTTGGAAGTAGTCAAGGGTTGATACTCGGTAATAATTTTGTTCCACAGTGCAATAAATGTTTTTTCTGTTTACTATCACCCTCCTATTTGTTTAATTCTTTATCACACTTGCTGCTGACCAGTGATAACATTATTCCATTTGTTTATAGCATACTCCGCCAGTAAAGGGTAAGACAAATCATTGAATGCCTCCTTGCATGTTTGAGCCTTTAGTGCATAAACTTCCCTTGGTAAAATTGCCATATGTTTAAGAAAAAAAACTCCAAGTCACACAAAACCCAAGATCATATTTAGAAAGGGAGAGAAGGCAAATATGAGTTAGGTATGCTAGACCTGGCTCGAAAAAAGAATTTCTGCTAGTATAATATGCATACAGTAATGCAGTTACAGTAAAGATGGCATGCATTTGAACAATTGCGCAGAGGACTTACCTAGGATATTTCAAATATTGCCCAGGTAACAAAAAGGACAACCCAGGAGCCTGTTGCAGAAAGTGTTCAAGTTCAGATTTTATGCAGAGTCAAGTTGTGTGAATAAAATTCTGGTTTTTATTATATTCAAATTTAAGACATCCTTTCTCGATAAGTTTGCCACAGCTACTAAATATGCAATTTTAATGTTTTCTTTGTTGATTTGTCCTTGTCTATTCTCAGCTACTTTTGTAAGAACCCAATGCCACATGCACACCAAGTTTACCTGCAACAGTTCAATCTCTGCAATTGTATCTAGTGAAGATGCAAGGTTAACAGAGACTTTGTCTGGGTCCTGATCCTTAATACTCTGAAGCAGCAATTTCAAACCACCCTGGAAAATTTTAAGTCTCATCAGTGTCCTTACAACATATCCCATAAGCCATCATGACTGATTATTTTGTTATTGACAGCATATGCCTTGGATATAGGAATAAAGATAAATTATTATGTGATTCACATACAGTAGTGTATTAGTTGTTTTCTTGTGAACAGGTAACAACAGAACTACATATATTTGGCCATGGAACAAAACCAAGAATTACATAATTTCATCTTCTAATAGTATAGTAGACTCCGGAAAAGCATAATTAAGCAGACAGCATCCAAGAGAAGTGAAAGTATACCGCCAGACTTTACAAGTGAACTATAACACTATCCAGTGATCATGTGCATGACCATGTGAGTGAATATATAGGTTGGAACACTGTTTTTATGAACATTTTCCTTGTCGATCATTGTTGGTTTCCTAGTTAATGTGCCATATTATGGGAATAGGAATAACATATAACATCTGGTTCAAATGGCTTCTCCATGTGGACAGAACTACTTAGTAACTGCCCAACTTCTCATACCTGCCCATCAATAAGGGAAGTATGCAATGCAGACCCCTTCTCCTTCAAGTCAGCAGGCATACTGGCCAAGATAGAATCCTTTTCATCTATTGCTATCTGCAATCATGAAGTAAATCAATTGGAAGAGAATTTGGTTAAGCACCATGGTCAAAATGCTGATAAGGATAAGGGCTGATAATTTAAATCCTGAAGGAAAAAAGACTCAGTAACCAAAAAGTTGAAATGGTAAATCTCCTGAAAAAAGGAAATTGCCTAGTGGTAAAGTTTGTCCCCCCAACAAGAGAGGCCACGGTACGAGTCATCTCCCTTTGCCAGGGTTATCCTCTAAATATGTAAAGAACATAGACAAGGAGCATCTCTATAAACTATCAAAATTTTAGCATCAATTTTCAATAAGGAAAGAAAAAGGCGCATACTTTCAGAGCTTTCTTCACATTTCCCTCCATGGTTCCATAAGGTTTTCTCTGAGGAATCCTCAGCAGATATGAGATATCCTCCAGTGAAGTCTAGAGGCAAGAAACAAGATGAACTGTAAATTGATTACCTTCCAAGTTGGAGAATATAACAACAAAATAACATACGAGTAACAACCTGTATGTTCTTCATGTTTGGGTTTGCAGGTATGGCCCTTCTCAGAGCAAGTTCCCCAGTTCTTGGAACCTTGGTGTCTGGAGAATAAAGAACTGCCTCGGCTGAAGGAATCAAAGGTAGAGGCGAAGAAAGTTGCACAAAAAGGAGCATTATAGCAATCAGATTCTCAAGTTTCTTCAGTCCATCTCCGGAAGTTGAGATAAACAAACTTTTAGGAAAACCACAACTGAAGGCCACATCCTGCGTGACAAAAAGGTCCTGTTAGGCGTGACATTATTAAGTACACTGCAGCATTTGTCCGCATATTACAGAAAAAACCATAAACAAAATATATCCTGAAATTCGTCTACCTCTGTGTCAATAGAAGCTTAAATACGATTAGACAAACATGCGTAGCTTTCAAAATATAGGGCTACATCCCCGATATATTTTCGCATACATACAGAAAGGACTGAATACTTATGCCTGAGATGGCGAAAGGTTAAGCAATCTCTTATAACATGGCAGTTGCTAAAATCCGACTGCAAATCCATCCGCCATAATCCCTTTTAACACCATATTGTCCACAACAGAACATTCGCCAACAATTGTAAGCAACATTTAGTCAGAATAAACACACTGAACCAAAGATTGATTTCGGTGAGAGGAGTCAGAATTCCAAAAACTAAAATAATCCTCAAAATTGTGTAGCACACGCATTAAAATACATTCTTAAGCATGCCACTGTTGGCAATAATTCCAATCACTCAGATGAGAAAAAAAAAAAGAACTGCAAACTTGAAAATTTTTCTAAAGAAACGACCTTTTCAGGGCTTTGAATTGACTTATGGAGGGCTGATCTAGTTGCAACTTGTCCACGAGCTGCATTGCCTCGAAAAGCCAAATGGGTATAGAGAAAATGTTTCTTTGGTATTAAGGTAGAGAAGGAGACATTAAAAGAGAACTTGTGAGAGTTGATAAAAGACGAAGATAGCGTGCAGGCCATGACTTTGAAGTTGAGAAAGAGAGGAGAGACAGAGAAAGTGAGAGGTTTTTGGCGCGCCTCATTTATCCTCACAGTCCTACGTGGATGCTTTTCGGTGGTTTCTCTCCAGTTGTTGGAAACTTTGGGTTGACGAGATAGGCCCTCGATCTGGATGATATTATCAATCCCCCGCTGTTCTCTCAGTTTCAGATTTAATTCTATAATTTCCCCTTTTGTTTTTAAGTTCGTCATGCTTCCAAAAATATTTCAATGATGTAGATATTATACCTAAGAAAATTTTTTAAAAGGAACTCCCTCCATAAAATGGTATAAAATAAAAAATAAAACACTTTAAATTAACTTATAAAAATAATTTAATGAAAATATTAAAAATAATTATTTATAAATGTAAAAAAAAGAGAAAAAACCTTGAAAGTTATTAGTTATTTTTGGTTTTATTACGACTAATTAAAGTCTTATTTAAATTCGTTTTGATTTTTGATTTTAATTTTTTATTTTGTTAAATACAAAATTTAGTAAAAAACATATTAATACAGTATAGAAATTAGAAAAAAAAATATAACAATAAATACAAAAACACAACAACTACAATAAAAAATTACAATTCACAACTCAACTAAATATCTCCTAAAAACAGATAAAAAGTATTATTTATACTAACATTAAACATCAAATCTTAATATTTTAAAATATTTATTAATATTTTAATATTTTAAAAATATTCAAAAATATTTAAAAAGAATTGAATTTCAATTTTTCTAGTGTACAACGTAACATTATCAGGTGTTACATTTATATTTGTTAAAAATTTTAGTTGAATCTCGTACTATTACAGAACCTATCCACTTAGAATGCACACATAACCTGCAAATAATTTACATTATAAAAGTTTACATATTGCCATAATAATTCAGTTGGATAAGTGCTTGCTCAAGAATTTAAAGTTTGCATGTTTTGTTCACCCTAACCTCAATATTATTACTCTTTTCAATAGAAAGAAATGACACCAATTTTTTATAAGCATCTTCCAAAAACGGTGCCATTTAGAGGAAAAAAGTGACGAAACAGGGTTTAAAGTTAATCAAACACGCAACCTTGACTCTCAACTAACTAAAGCACGTTTGGTATCATTTTTTGTTTTTATTTTTTATTTTTATTTTTATATATGTGTATTGGTTTATGTGATATTATTATTAGTTTTGTATTATTTTTTGGATTTCTGTATTATATTAGTATATTGTCTTTTTTTATTTCTGTGCTATTTTTATTGATTTCTGTATTTTTAAAAATAAGAAATAAAAATAAAAAATGACAATAATACCAAACAAGGCCTAAGCTACTCTTGTATTATGTAAACTTTTCATAGAAGAGGTTAACCAAGGTTGAAGTTCCCATTCTTTTTAAATATTTTTAATTATTAAAATTATTTTTAAATATTTTAAAAAATATTATAATTTTTTATAATTATTTTAAACATTGTTTTTAGTATCGCATCGATATCAATATCGAATTTAGTGTTAGTATGGTATCGTATTGATACTTGTCAATATCGAATACTGTTTCAAATAATTTTTTAAAATTATAAATGAATTGTATATTTTATAAAATAATCTCTTAATATATTTTTTCACTTTACTTTAAATTTATCTCAAGAAATCAATAATAATATAAAATTAATATAATAATAACCATATGTTTATTCTTATTAATAATAATTTTACATATTTTATATAAAAATAAAATTATTATAAAAAATCACTTAGCTCATACATAAAATTCAATTAATTATACTAAAACATTACATAATAAGAACAAAACATAAAACCATATATATATTTATATACATTTACATACATTTGTTCAATTAATTATAATTAAACATTATATAATGAGAATAAAATATAAGATCACTCTTATGAATATCAAGTATAATATAAAACAAGTAATCCAAAAATTGCGTAGTAGTGAGAGAAGAAAATGACATTTGATTCGAGTACCAAGACCATCTTACTCTACTTTCTTACATAATAAGCTCAAACAAATTCAGGCAAAAAGTATCATATTAACATTAATGTTTTTATCTATATGTAGGTCATACACTAATATTTTAAAATGTTAAAAAGAACCATAACATTTAAAAAACATTTAAAAACAATCATGTAATAAAAGTTAGACCAGGTTCTTTTTAAACACTTTTGAAACATTATAATCTAATCTAAAAATTTTAAAACATTATGATCTATCCTAAACAACGGTAAAACGTAAGAATTAGAATAATGCTTTTTTCCAATAAATTAACTCAAATATCTCTATTTCATTACTTAACCACGATCCCCAATTGCATACCAATATGTATTTCTTAAATGACAACCTTATCCAAACAAAGCAAACAAACAAATATTCCTAATAAAAATACCCCATCCCTTTTTCTGCTTGCTAGTGAGCCTCACAGCTCGAATCCAAAGGATTCAATTTAATGCTTTAACCTTTCCGCTCTCTCTAGTGTCCTTGGCGAGTTCACCAGTGTACATGTTCGTCTTACTTGCCATCTCCTCATCCCCCACCTTCTTTGCTAGGCATTGCCCATGGCACCAACTTATCAAACTCTCCTTCTTCATGTGCCCATACATCTTTAGCGAAGCCACTCTTCACGTAAACAGGAACCTCTCGTACTTTCGCGTTAATTAAACCCTAATTGTTCTTTTAATTCGCTTCTTAAGCCTACTGTAGCACCTATTGTTAATGATCATGTTATCACTTATTTAATCCTCTTCCTAAACCTATGGCGGTGAGAGGGGAGAGAGCTGGTGTAGAAGAATCAAGAATGGGTTTTAAGAGGCGTGATGACAAGGGAGAGAAAAGCATAAACATAACTGAGCATTAGTTGGAGGGTTGTTTTCTGTAATTTTCTATTACTAACCAACACTCACACCCAAGAAAAGTTAAGAATCTAAGAAGATTCGAGAATGCAAAAAAGTGGAAAAGAATAGAGAAGAATTAATTTAATTAATTGCTTAATTGGTATTGTCATCGATTACAATGATATATTTATACTTCTCTTATCTAGTGCTATGTATATGGTCTAAGTATTACTGTAAAATGACAATACGCTGAGTTTAAGTTAGCTGCTTTATACAGCAGGCTAAAATGTCGTATCTAATCTGACAATGTTTTATTATAAAGTGGTTGTCTTCTTCCTTCGTTCATCTTTCACTATTTTATTGTAACAGTACCTCCACCTTAAAAAACCTTGTCCATAAAGTTCGCGTCTAAGTAACATATCTAAAGTCCAAATAAAATCTACCAGGCAGCATTTTTGCGAGCTTCACCAACCCATTGTACCAACAACTAGGTGACTAGTTTGTTGTGCTTCCTCACCATCCTTTGATCCAATATTGCCTCAGGTACCTTATTGATGTTTTTAAGTATTAGTGGTTATTCTACCAAAACCATGTTTCCATCTATCACATTTGCCTTGAGTTATGACATGTGGAAAGTTGGGTGAATGGGAGTATCTAGAGGAAAAGCCAATTTATACGTCACCTTACTGATTTTTTCCAAAACCTGGTAAGGTCCGTAGTAAAGAGGTGATAACTTTTAATTTGAACTTTTTCTGTAAAGAATGTTGCCTATAAAGCTGTAGCTTCAAGAATACCTACTAACCCACTTTGAACTCCCTGTCTGACCACTTCTTATCCGCTTGCTAATTCACTTAATTCTATGCTTATCTCAAATATAATTTATCCATTGACAATGTAGCCTCTTTTTCCCTCATCACCTGATCAATCATCAGGTTCTTGGAGACCTTAGCAAAGTATGGGACATAGATGAGAGGAGGGTAGTTGTATAGGATTTTGAATGGAGTGGTGCTGATAGCGACATGGTAAGTGGTATTATATCACTACTCTGCAAGAGCTAACCACTCTGACCATCTGTGTGGAATATCCCCAAAGAAACACCTTAGATATGTCTCCAGTACCTTGTTGACGGCTTTTGTTTGGCCATTAAATTAGGGGTGATATGCTGAAGATAAGTTCAAACTAATACCCTATAACTTCAAATTTCTCTCTAGAAAGCACTTAGGAACAAAGGATCCCTGTCACATATAATCCCTTGAGGCCCTGTCACATATAATCCCTTGAGGCACATCGTGTAGAAGCTAGGTGTTCACATCGTGGTGATGGACAAATTTAGCAAATACGCACATTTTACAAAAATAGATAGCGGTGCCAACTATACTTAATTTCCTGTAGAAGCTAGGTGTTCACTTGTGCTATTGTGAGCACTAATAGCTTAGTGCTAGTCACCCGAAATAATGAGTCTACCGCTTCATTTTCCTTTCCATTCTTATAGACAATTTCAAAGTCATGTCCAAATAATTTGGAAAGCCAAGTCTATTGAAATGGTGTTGAAATTCATTGTTTTAACAAGTATTTCAGGTCGCGGTGGTTAGTATGAACCTTGAAAGGTCTGTCACTCACATAATGGTGCCACTGCCAAATAGCCTTAATGATGGCTAAGAACCTTTTCTTGTAAGTGGACAGTCCCAAGTGTTTTTCTGCCAATGTCTTACTCATGAAAGCTATATGGTGTTTAATCTATTGTAACACATCCTCAATGCGATTTCTACTAGCATCTAATTCTATGGTAAAGGGTTGTAAAAAATCTATCATCGCCAGGATAAGTGTAGACATCATAGCCCCCTTCAATCTTTCAAAGGCCTTCTGTTGTTCCTTACCCCAATTCCACCCACTTATCATCTGCTTCTTAAGTAAGTCATTCAAAGATTGGGCCAGTAGTATTTAACCTTAAATAAAACATTGTAAAACCCTACAAGATCCCAATTACAAGTTATTCTACTATAATACCCTGTAAGACCTAAGAAACCCCATAACTAGTTAAGGGACTTTGGGGTTGACCAATTTTTGATAGTCTCTATCTTTTTCCATTAGTTGACACTCCTTATACTAATATACAATGGCCTAAATAATCTGCCTAGGTAGCCCCAAAACACATTTACTACCATTTATAAACAACTGGTGATTCTTCAAGAGTCTTAAAACTTCCCTGTGGTATTCCATATGCTGGCCAAACAACTTGTTATACATCACAAACTCTTTATTAATATATAATAGCCCAAATAATCTACCTGAGTAGCTCTAAAAATGCACTTACTATCATTTATAAATAACTAATGTTTCTTCAAGAGTCTCAAAGCTTCCCTGAGGTGTTCCATATGCTAGCCAAATGACTTGTTATATATTAGAATATCATAGAGGAACACTAGGATAGATCTTCTTAGGAATGGTCTAAAAACATTGTTTATGAAGCTTTGAAATGTTATAGAAGCATTGGGAATCACAAAAAACTTATAGTGCCCCTTATGTGTTTTAAAAGCAGTCTTAATCACATCCTCTTCCAACATATGAATCTAGTGATATTTTGATCTCAAATCCAATTTTGAAAACCAACTCAACTCATGTAACTCATCAAGTAGTTCCTCAACGATTGGAATTGAAAACCTATCTTTGACAGTTTGTTTGTTCAGCTCATGGTAGTGGACACATATCCTCCATGCATTACCTTTTTTCTAGACTAACACTACTGGAGAGGCATATGGAGTAAAATTGTATTTGATAAATCCTTTTTGAAATAACTCTTGTACTACCTTCTCTAAAGCATCTTTCTGCTCTTCGAAATATTTGTAAAGGTGTACATTGATGGGTTCCACTTCTTCCTTCAGTATTATGCGGTGGGCTTGGCTTCTCTTAAGTGACAAATATCAAGGCTTTTGGAATACCTCACAATATTTTGGTAGTAACCCTTCTAACTCCTCTCTTGGGTTGGTTTGCTCCTCCAATTCAAGTTGTTGTAACTGAGTATCTATTGGATAAGTCAACCGCATCATAAATAACCCACCTACTAGAGATCCTCTCAATGCCTTACCCAATCTTTTACTGGAGATAAGTTACGCCTTCTTATATGGATTATATAATAATGTGACTAAACTACCATTCCATTTTAATTTCATAATCTTAATCCTAAAATTGTAAAGCACTGCATTAAATATTGCTAGCCATTGGACTTTAATGACCATATCACATCCTCCTAAAGAGATCACTAAAAAGTCTGTTGAAAATTCAATTCCTTGCATGCTCCGTTATAACCCCCTATAATACTATCGACATTCTAGATTTAACCTACCCCAAATGTGATCTGAACAATTGGTATAGCTGCTAGATGTTCGAAACCCCTATTTGCCAATGACTCATCTAAAAAATTATGCGCATTTTCATTGTTGATAAGGATTTAGATGGTCTCTTTTAATAGTACTCAACAACTCTCATCTACTTATAGGCCACCCAAGTATCCACTCCCATCATTGCTTGGAAAGATGCAGTGGGAGTCACAAATTCTTCCTCTGACCCTTTACTAGATTCCTCTTCAATTTCCTCATCATTACTGTCTCCTTCAATCATATACCACTGCAACTGCTTCTTCTTACATTTGTGCCTTGGGACATATCTCTTATGATATAAAAAATACAGTATATTTTCCCTCCTTTCTTCAAATTCATTATTGCTAACGGTCTTGAAACTTCTTAGATTTTTTCCCTAATATATATAAGGACCCCTTAAGTATTAGGAGTAGGTAATATTCCCTTTCCCTATCCCATTGTTGTTTGATGATTGCAATCAATGGAATTCCCCTTTTAATAGAAGGACTCGGGCTGGGTAGAGCCACTATCAACGACATCTTACCAGGCCTCTTATAGAACGGAGTTGTAGATTGAATAGCAAAAATTACTTCATGTTTCGTCATAAGCGAATACGCTTGCTACAAACTCTAAAACTCTATTAATCTCACCATCACCTCTAGTTTTGGTCTCAAGACTTTAAGAAGAAATCTTATCAAATAATCTTAAAATATACCAGTTTATTAGAAAATTTATCGAATCATGCACAGTAATCCTGCATAGTGCCTTCTTGTTTTAAAATTCTAAAATATCCCATTAAATCCTAAAAGATTTTCTAGTCAAATCGATGTTTCAAGGCATCCACTAGCTCCTTCCACTCCAACAGCCCTGTCTTCATCTTATTCTTCATGATTAGTTAATACTTCTCTCAGGAAGCACCTTCTAAGTGCAAAGCTGTAATGCCTACTTGAAGGTGGTCAGGTGTATGATCAAGTGTGAAGAATTGCTCACACTTGTAAATCCACCCTTTCACCGTACTTTCATCAAACATGGAAAAGTCGATCTGACTAAATCTAGTTAGCAAAATATAAGCGTCCATCTCTGGAACCTATTTGGAAGGAGTCAACACATTTTCCTTACCCATGGTTCCCATCTCCTTACTTCCACACATAGATTGCATAAACCTATGGAACAAAGATTTTAACTTCCCAAGCTTTTTCTCCTGGAAATCAGCATTGCTCTAATTCTCTAAAAGTAACTTCTCATTGTGCGATTGATTCTCTATTAAGACCTTCATTTCCTCTTCAAGATGACGTAGTCTCGCCCCTTAGTTCCCTCTGCCATCTCCCAAAATTTACTACTTTGATATGAAATATTACCAAACAACACTCACACTCAAGAAAATTTAAGAATCTAAGAATATTAAAGAATGTGGAAAAGAGGAAGAGAATATAGAAGAATCAATTCAATTACTTGCTTGAATGGTATTGTAATAGGTTACAATGATATATATACTTCTCTTATCTAGTGCCATGTATGTGGTCTAAGTATTACTGTAAAATGATAATATACTGAGTTTAAGTGAGCAGCTTTATACATAAAGTTGAAATGTCGTATCCCAATCCGATAATGCTTTATTGTAAAGTGGTCGTCTTCTTCCTTTGTTCATCTTTCACTATATTCTTGTAACATTTTCACTTAACCCCAACGGGTCTTTAGTATGGTAATGAAGCATAAAACACTAGTTTCAAAATATTAAGATACAACGTGAATATGGATAAAAATGTTAAAATGTAAATGACACTTTTTATTATTAAAAAAGGACTAAAAAAGATCTAATGATATGATGAGACCTTAATCATGGGATTGCACAACACTAGATCCGCATTTCGTAGAGAGGGAAGGAAACAATAACTGAACTCACTTTTTGTCTATAATCTCACTCTCTGTCTATACATGTTATGTTATAGTATACACTCATAATCATGTATAGAGGGATCAAATAAATGTAAGTAATGCTAATAATAATTCAAAATTATAGTTATCTTTGACGAAATCCTTAGTTAGATAGTAGTTAATAATTTTTTGGATTTTTTACATATTCTATTTGGATTTAGATTGATTGGTATCATATATTTTTATTTAGTTTGTTTAAATTTATTAGTGTTTTAAAGTCTATTTAAAGACATGTCAATTCACTTTCTTAATGGAGAAAATTAATTCTTCTTGTAGTCTCTTTAAGTTTTCACCCTTCTCTTCTGTAAGTCCTATGACACCCAAGAGGGGGGGTGAATTGGGTGTTAAAAACTTTTGGCAAACTCAAAACTATCAACTTAATTCAATTGGAAAACCAAATGCAATCATTAAACCGATATTTAACCTAATATGAAATGTTAATGCTAATATCAACTTTAATGCAATTAGGGAGTAGAGAGAAGGATACAAGGCAATTTTTTAAGGAAGTTCACCTACCCCAAAGATAGGCTACGTCTCCCTTCCAGCTACTTGTTGGATGATATACTAATCAATCAAACAAATACAATCTTTTTCAAGGTAAAGAGTAACCTTTACAATCTTACTTTCCAAGGGTGAA
>JAOXYD010000136.1:26578371-26596711 GCA_028565735.1 Pinacopodium congolense | reverse complement strand
ATATGTTAAATGCAAAATTTATTATGGAGATATGTGGATATGGGGGTATTACGGGCATTATGTTAAAAATATAAGGACAAAAGAGACTAAAAAAATAGGATCATTAATTGTTATTAATTGTTCTAAAACATCTACCTGAAAAGCACTTTTTTGAAAAGCATCAAATTGGAGCTTCTTTAAAAAGTTATTTTTTAGCTGTTGAAAAAGCTAAATCTATTAGAAAAATACTTCTTAATGTTACAACCAAACATCCTAGAAAAAAGTACTTATTACTTTTCTAAAAGCCCAACCAAACATGTGCTTACTTTTATTAAAATCACTTGTATAATTAACATCAACACATCCACTGAAAATAAATTCTGATCCTCCATAATATAATGTGATATTAAAGGTTCCCTTAATATATTTGAGAATCCTCTTAATGGCATTCTAATACTCTCGACCAAGATTCTCCATATATTAACTAACTACTCCCATTGTATGTACAATGTCTGATCTTTTATAAGTTATAGGGAACATTAGACTCTCCACTGCTGATGTATACAATACCCCAGACATCTCCACCATATCTTCTTCATTGTTAGAACTCATATTTAAGGATAATTTGAAATCAATAAAAAGTAAGGTAAAAATTGACTTACAATCTTGTACGTTGAATCGTCATAAAATCTTCTTTAAATAATTATTTTTAGAAACTTATATCTTCTTATTATTTCTGTCTCGGTGAATTTGCATCCTTAGAATTTTGTTTACTGGTTCCAAGTCTTTCATTCCAAATTTTCTAGTAAATTGAGCCTTCAATTTTTTGATATGATCATTGTTGAGGTCTGCTACTAATATGTCGTCCATATACAATAGTAAGAATATAAAATTATCTTTATCCAACTTTTAAAATATGCACAAGGGTATATATTTAGTCTGCCATGTCCAAGGCTCATGATGAAGGAGTTAAATTTCTTGTACCAATACCTTGGCAACCGGATTAGATCGTATAGAGATCTCTTCAACTTGTAAACCAAGTTATCTTATCTTTTTTTTTCAAAACCTTCTAACTATAATAAATAAATCTCATCTTTAAGATCTTCATGTAGAAATGCAATTTTCACATCTAACTACTCAAGATGTAAGTCAAATATAGCACACATTGTTAGACCTACTCAAACTATAGTAAATCGAACCATAGGGACAAATATTTTATTGAAGTCAATTCCTTTTTTCTGAGCATATCCTTTCAATACCAATTTATCACGATATCGTTTAACTTGATCATCTCCACTTTGTTTAATATTGTAGACTTATTTATTGCTAATGAAATTTCTTTCTTGCAGGTATTGATACTAGCTCTAATATCTTATTCTTATAAAGTATTTCAAGTGTTTCTTACATTATTGCCATCCACTAAGATACATCTTAACTATTCATTACTTTTTGAGGAATTGATAGTTCCTTATCCTTAGTTAAAAGATAGTATGCATATTATCCTCCATAATATAATTTAAGTGTCAGCTTGGTGACCATTTTTTACAAGTTGATCTCTAAGTGCCTAAAATATTGTATTTCACTGGCTCTTATTCCTTGTGCTTTGATGTAACTCCAAAAGAATCATTTTAATCAACTTCTCTTTCTACCTATACTATTGTAGTCTCTATATCCTCTTTTGAAGTGTTAATGTCTTCTGATTGCTTTTGATCCTTATCTTCCATGAAAATAACATCTTTGCTAATAATAATCTAATTAGCAGTAAGATCCCACAGGCGATACTCTTTTACTCCTTCAACATATCCCAAGAATATGCATTTTCTAGTTTTTGGACCCAACTTTGTAGCTTCTTGGACATTGAATATCATATAGGTAGGACTTTCAAATATTTTGAGGATTGAATAATCCACTGGTTTATCAGTCTAAATTTGTGTGGTGTTTTGAACTCAATTGTAGTTAATGAAACCCGATTTATCACATAATATGTTGTATTAACTGCTTATATATAGAATTTCTTGTTTAAACCTATAGTTCTTATCATCGTTCTTGTTCTTTTTAAAATTTTTTTGTCCATTCACTATGTTATTCCATTTTATTAAGGAGTGTATATTATAACGAACTACCTTTTGATGACTTTGTAATTATAAAATTCATCAAAATTTTTATCAGTATATTCTCTTATATTATTTAACCTTAAGCACTTGATCTTCTTGTCTGATTTGAGCTTCACTCGCATGATGTATAATTTAAAAACTGAAAACATATCTACCTTCTTCTTGATATAAAACAATCAACATCTCCTAGAATAATCATCGATGAATGATACAAAGAAATTTGCTACAAATCAGAGTGAACTAATTCTAGAATTTCCTTAGTTCTAAAATTTAATATGTTGAACTTCAATCAATATTATTTACTCATAATATAGTGTTCAAAAAAAGGTAGTGATATTTTTGTAAGACTTGAAAGTATATCCTTCTTTGTAAGTATATTCATTCCTTGTCCAGACATATGTCTAAGTTTCTTATACCATGCCATTGCAGATTTTTCAATTAGACTAGTCACTGAAACTAATGCCTCTCCTTCTTATAAAGTTTCCCCCTTTAAAATGTACAAATTTATAGCTATCTTCATTGCTTTCATAACTACAAGGGCTCCTTTAATTAATTTCATGATCTTATTCTGAATTTTAAATCTAAAGTTGAGATTATTCAGTTGTCTTATAGACACCAAATTCTTCTTTAGATCTTCCACATGCTTGAATTTTTCAATGTTCTGAATTATCTCATCATATATCTTTAGCTTGATGGTGTTGATACCAATGATCTTTAGAACTTGATCATTACAGTTGTAAAGATAAGTTCATAATAATGGAATCATTTTATTTAAGAGGTCATACGAAAAGTAATTACTAAATTGAGAAGTCATATATCAGTAAGTCTTCTCTTTCATCCAATAATTGTTGGTACTTCACAGACCATTACACTTTCATGATTTGAAGTGCTTGCCACGTTTTCTTGATGAACAGAATCTTTCTTATTTATATTCTAATAATTCTTCTTCAAGTGACCTTTCTTATCATAATTATAGCACTTGAAGTTCTTTTATTCTTGAACTTTGATATATTATAGAAGTGTCTTTCACATAGGCCACATTTTATTGATCTCCCTCTCATCATCATTAAGGCCTCTGCTTGTTACAAACTTGCCAGCATGTCTTTCCTGCTCTTACACCGATTTTCTTCTTCTAGAATAATGGTTACAATATCATCGAAGGCTAGAATGTCTGTATTATTTGTTAAATTGATAATAAGTTGATTATATGAATCTAGTAGACTTTAGAGTATAGGTTTTGCACGTTCACTTATTTTTATTGTGTATCCCAGTGACGTCAATTGGGAAAATAGAGTATTCAAAGTATTTAAATACTCCATCACTAAAGTGGATTCTACCATATAGAAAATATAGAGTTTCCTCTTAAGAAAAATTTTATTTTGGAGTGATTTGGAAACATTTAACTTTATAAGATGATTTTATATATCCTTTTCCATCTTTTTTTCCCTCTATACTGGACAATACACCATTAACTAGTGTTAAGTAAATATTAGCAATAGCATTCTCATCAATTTCATTCTACTTTTCATCTGTAACTTCAACTAGCTTTTGGATCATGGCCATTAAACAATTGCATTTTCCTAAGATTGTTTTATCTTCAACTTCCATAGTAAGAAGTTGTTTTAATTGAACTTTTCAATTTTTTATTTTGCCACTATTACTTCTATCACAACTTCTTTAGAAATAATGCCTTCAGAAAGATGAATAATAATCTAACTTATTTTTTTATGTAGAGGATCCACACTTTAATGGCAACCACAAAGCAAACAATAAGCTGATATATGTTCCCAAAAATGGATTTAATACCACTTGTTAAGAAAAAATTAGGCTAGATAGAACATGGTCATAACTAAATAAAACTAAAAATAATAAAAATAAAATTGAAATATATTGTACATGGAAAAACACTTAAACAACTTAGGATAAAAACCACGGGTAAAGATAGAAGAATTTCACTATTTAGAAAATTAAGAATTACAAGGAGAAACTAGACTCACAAGAATTATACACACAAAATATTTTTTTTTCTTTTCTCTCTTTTCTCCCTTCCTTACTTATTAATATATTGGTAAATAGTAACATTAAGACATACTAAATTGACTGGAAGATGGATAACTGTAAGATACAAAATGGAGCTTTAGTAATAAATTCTTAACAAAAGGAGAAATAAAATTATGATTAAGTCCATAGTCTATGATGTAGGTAGATCATTATAGGATGTAACATCCTCCAACTTAAGCTCATTATATATCATTTCTTATGAGGGAAGAAGAGATTAAAGAGAAAGCCCCAAGGTTTCCAAGAAAACGTATCTAGTCCACTTTATTTGTGAATACATATGGTACATATACTTCTCAAATGATCAAGTAACATGGAAAAATAGATCCAAAGTAATCCTTAAGGAAGAGTCTAAAGGAGAGGATATATATTTTCAAATGGATAAATCATGGATGCTATATTGGTTATGTTGAATGGACCCTTAACCAAATGATGGAAAAGAAAACTTTATATTTAATTTAAAGAAGAATTTTATAAGTGAGATGAATGATTTAACACTTAACCCAAATGAGGAGAACTTATCGGTAACTTACTCACTCACAACACCTACATTTCACTTTGTTTGGATATTAAGACATTTACATCATTCACTCTTCTTTTGAAAAATGGGAAATCTCTTACTACACACACTCATAATTACAAAGCCTCCTATTTATAGGCTATAAAGTTAGTGGGTTGATAGATAATAGCCACACATTGATGTTGGTGAGGGGGAAGCATGAAGCTTCCATATGTTTGTGGTCTATTATTTAGAAATGAGAAATTTTAGAGTTGATGACTCTAGAACAATAAAGTCGGTGTTGCTCTTCTTCATTACTCTCCCTTGAAATTAACTCTTGACTCCTCCATGTTTAGATGCTTAACCCATACCAACTTGCTCACATAATTTCAAAATTTTAGCAGAAGAGAGTCCTTTCATTTATGCTATCTATTCTTTTGTGTGAATGGGATCCATCTCTATTTCTCCTTGTAACACCTTCTCTCGAAGATAGTAATAATGCACCTCGATATATTTGATTCTTACGTGGAAACTAGATTCTTAGCCAACTTATAAATTGTGCTGTGACAATTTATAGTTAATAAATTGTCACAGCACAATCATGTAACATACTCATCAGTTGTTGTAGATGTTCCAGTAGTTAAGTTAGACATATACTTCCTTGAGCAGCCATTGCTATAACTTGGTACCTGACTTCTGTAGTTGACAATGACACTATCTACTATCTCTTACTACTCCGTGAGATTGGTCCTAACCCAAGCTTAAATAAATAACTTGTTGTTAATCTACATATGTTAGTATCGCTAACATAGTTAGCATTGCAATAGCTAACTAGTATGTAAACTTTATCTCTTTTGTATAAGAGATCATATCGACTATTTCTTTCATATACTGTAAGATTCATCGAAAACAACAAGTTGAAATTTCTTTGATTGTTGCATGAAGCAACTTATTAGACCAACTATAAATACAATGTCTAACCGTGTAAGTGTCATATAGATCAAACTTTAATCCAATTATCGGTATGTGATTACATCTTTCAAGTCCTTCCCTTCTTCAATAGTGAACTTAATGTTTGACTCTGCAGGTATCGATGTTGGTTTACATTTTGCCACGCCAAACCTTTATAATAAATCCCTTGCATATTTTTCTTGACATAAAAGTAGACCCTTCTTCATATGATTAACTTCTAGTTTAAGAAAGTAATGAAGTTCTCTAATCTTTTTCATTTAAAATCTAATTGATAGATTTTCTCTGGTTTGGTAAATCTTCTTTATCTCTAGTGTATCTACATAAACTAGTACAATCACTAGTTTACTTCTATAAAATTTGATGAATAAGCTCGAGTCTACATTGGCAAGTGAATAATCACTTTGAATTAATAATTCACTTAACTTATTGTACCAAAATCTCAATGCTTGCTTTAATCCATAGAGATATTTGTGGAGCTGGTAAACATATTCTAGATGAATTTTATTTTTGAACCCTTTTAATTAATCCATGTATATATCTTGATCAATCTATCTACTAGAGATTCAGGGGCTTGCTTACTGGTAGTGTTATCAAAAAATGTATAATGGTTATATTTTCCACAAGACTAAAGGTTTCATCATAGTCTAGTCCATACTATTAAAAAAAAACCTTCGAGTTACTAAACACAACATATATATTTATATTGAGTCATTTAAACAAACCTTGATCATATAAGCCTATTCACAAGATATGAGTTTTACATCTTGAGGCAATGGTACCAAATTTGAAGTATGATTTTGTTTAAATGGTTAGATTCACCCTTCTTTATAGCTTCTTTAAATGTCATTAGCTTTTTTTCTTTGAAAAAAGCCACTTGAACTTATATTGAATTAGGCTTCTATATTTTATTTGATCTTTTAAATAATTGTTGTTGTTATCACCCATCCTTATTATCAATTTCTTATTGGCTAAACCAATCGCCCTCCGTAACTTTTTAATGCATTCTAATTTTTCATAAGCTTGCTTCTGAACTTAGTGTAGTTGTAGTTAAAGCTTCCACTATTTTAAATCTCAAGCTTTCTTCCACATTAATCCTTTCTTACAATCTTTCTTCCATTTCCTTTGAATTTGGAAACGTTACTTCTAATACTGTCTACTAAGAAGAAGTTTCACCAAATACCATATTCCTTGATGTGTAACACTGGTTATTTATTAGATTGGCCCACAAAGATGCAATTGATTACTTTCTTATCCAACTTACTATATAAGTTATTCGATACAAAAACATAGCAGACATATCCAAACACTTTAAAGTAGCTTACAGTAAACTTCATCTTCCATACATTTAAAAAGGTGATATAAGTACAAGTCTTACATATGATAGTCAATTGATCATATGTACTGTCTTCCTTATACATTTAGCCCAAAATCTTCCTATCTCATTCTTAGCATATGACATGCTTTGCTATATCTCCGCTATATATTGATTCTTTCCTTCAACCATCCACTTTGTTGTAGGGTTCTTAAACATGTCAATTTTCTTCTAATTCCAAATTCTTTTAAGTACTTAAAGAAAATTTTTTATGCATGTTCTCCTCTATTGCCTATATGAAATCACCAAATCTTCTTACTAATCTTACCCTCTATTTCTTTTTTAAACTCCTTGAACTTATCAAAATTTTTAGATTTATCTTTTATAAATTAAACATAAATATATTTAGAATACCCATTAATAAAGATAACAATATATCATTAACATGGTTTAAGAAACTGGATCGGACCGGTTGGTTCGACCCGATTAATTTGAAACCAGTCGATTTATTGGTTCGGTTTCTTTTAAAAACCGTAAGGTTAACGATTGGATCAGTCGATTCAACCAGTTCGACCCGGTTTAACCTGCGATCTGATCTGTTTCAACCCAACCTAGCCCAACTTACCCCTTTTCATTTTTTTTTTAATTTTTTAGTTCAACTCCACTCTTCCAACCTTTTTTTCACTTTTTTATTATTTTTATTATCTGTTAAATGTATTATTTTTATTTTTATTTAATTCTTATATGAAATTATTTATTTATTTTATACTTTATTTAAAATAATAAACATTTAAATAAAAAAATTTAATATAATATATTTTTGATGTTATAATTTAGTAAAAGATTTAAAAAATAGATTAATAATTTATACATTTTATTATTTTATACCGGTTCAATACCGATTTTATAACGGTTTTATGTCGGTTGAACTTTTAAATCTTTAACTCCTTCCCTTACCGATTCGATGTCCGGTCTAGTTTTTACAACATTGATCATAAATGATTCTTTCATGGGACCAAATACATCTGAGTGGACAAGATCCAATAGCTCTAACACTCTAACTTAACTCCTCATACAGTAATTGATATACCTTACTGTATTGATAGTTAAAGCATACGATGTCTCCTTGAACATCAAAATTAGAGAAGACCTTTAAGTATGGATTTGTTCATCATTATCTTTAGCTTTTAGTAGATAAGATGAATGTCTAAGACATGCATGCCACAAGTCTATTATCCCATTCTTCTGGATCTTGTCTATATATACTAATTATATTAATAATATATAGATAGAGTCCAATAGTTAACCCTCAAACTTAGGTATGTCTAGTATTAATACCTTTCTACTTACCTTAATGTCATTTGGATCAAACACTACTTAATTTTATTTTGATGCTAGTTGAGACACTAAAAGTATATTTTTACCACTCCTAGCACGTGATACATATCTCAGAGTAGTATTAGATTGGAGTGAGATCATGGTGTTATTATGACTTCTCCAATATGAGTGATTGACAACCTTGAATTATTAGTTTTTACGATCTCTCAATGACTTATTGATGAGCTTTTTCTCATTGCTTATCATGTGAATAGAGCAGCATGAGTTTAAAGACCGAGTTTTTATTTATTGTCAAAATACTTATTTTTATCTTTCGAAATGAGTAAATAAGGAAGTCTCATTTGGTTCATCATTTTCAAATATTATGACTAAAATGATCCATAATTAGTAAGAGACACATGCATATATATTCACAAGGAAGAGTGAAAGTGTTATTCTTAACCTCTAAAACTGCCTTAAAGCTCTCAGTGTATACTCAATTTCTGACTATCATAAATTCGTCACTTGACCATCGTTTTGGACAATCTAGTACTCTTTGTAAAGCTCTCAAAATGCTCTATCATTCTCCTAAACTTGTTTCATTGAAATTAACTAAATTTGGAGAAATCAAGGTTGGAAGTTTTGACACTTTTAGATAAGTCTTCATTCTTCACTTTCTAATTATTTTAAAGCCAAGTTAGCACTATCATCGTTTTTAACAGCCCAAAAAACATAGGAAAGGATATAGATTTGATAGTAATCCATTTATTTGTTAGTGAATAGAAATGGGTCTCTATTGAACTTTAGAGCTTTGATTCTCACAATCCAAAAGAAGTTTTAATACAGGACCATTGCCATTATTTTTCTAAAGGTAATCTCATCATTATCAAGTTACTTCGGTGACCAACTGCTATGAGGCCCACACTCCACCATGATAAGTGATTTTTTTACTAGTCCAGAAATGCTCTAAAATATTTTTTAAAATTTCTATTAATTATATGGATCAACTTTTATAACTATAACATGATGAAATGGTTCACAGATTGTAAGTTAACAATTCTAGAAAGTTTAGGTAAAAATATGATCAATGACTATTATCTTAGTCAATCTAATGAATCTTAGGTTGTTAATTAGACCCAATAACTTGTATTGATTGAGGTTTTTTCCCCTTATTTTCTAGTATGTAAGAAGTGAGACTCTCATCGCGAGGCTTGAACAAGAAAATGTGTCAATTAGGTGAGTTCGTATCTATTTAGTAATATAGGATCTTTACTAGTCCTTGAATATGGTTCAACAATAGATGGATGATGACATGTTATTTAAGATGGTTGCCCAAATCCATGTGCATGTGTCTAAGCTACAATATCGATATATATACACATATCAATACTTATATTTATGCTATATATATATGTATGTATTTACGTAACCACCATCACAAAGCCCATACAATTATTATTACAATATCTAAATATATACTTATGGGTTAGGGTACCTAGGGGATATTGCATACATTTATAATGATACTTGTATGACTAATGCTTGATTAAATTGCGTTATTGATATTTCGATTGTGTATTTAATTAAGTAGTAAAATTCTATAGGATATGCTACCTAATGGGTATGTATCAAGACCAGATGCGTACTGGTTATGATCATGAAAGATGTTATATTTTATGACATTGAGACACATTACAAATTGATCCTGATTGATGCTTGACTTTAGGTTAGGTCCTTATATAATATGTATATTATTGATGTGATCATGTTTGAGATTTATTGATTAAAGGCTAGTTAGTTGGATATGATTAGCTCTCTGCAGCTTCTTTGGGCTAAGCAAATCTTATAGATAAATGAGCATAGTGTATAGCTGGACCATTGATAATGCTTAGGTAACTTTAGTCATTCTAAATTTATTACTATAAGGATTTACCCTTAAAAGCTAGGATATTACAGTTACTCCTTCTCCACAATTAACTATATATTGTATGTGATTTTTCATACATCATATGTGTGTTTATGGTAGAATAAATTTTATGGTGTGTGTGAGCATATCATTGGATATCATAG
The DNA here is from genome assembly GCA_028565735.1 of Pinacopodium congolense. Classification (NCBI taxonomy): domain Eukaryota; kingdom Viridiplantae; phylum Streptophyta; class Magnoliopsida; order Malpighiales; family Erythroxylaceae; genus Pinacopodium; species Pinacopodium congolense. The sequence continues at coordinate 26,586,390 of JAOXYD010000136.1, read as the reverse complement.
GGTGATAAGGGCTTACCCAATAAGGTTTGACTTCCTTCAACCCTGTTTTTGAAGTCAATTATCACTGGCTTCATAGTTGTAGTGTATAAGGAGTGTTCATTATAGTGTACCTACGTTTACATATGTTTTTTATTTGTTTTTCTCTATATTTATACTCTAGCATCTACCGTGACATGATTTAGTATATTGTAATTTTTTTTCTAACACGCTAGCATTATTGTACAATTACCGTGTATGTTCTTATGTATGCATGTGTTATTTTTTTATTTTTCTTGAATTTTTTAATATATTTCTATCATTAGTAGTCAGAGTTACGTGTGATCTAAGAGCTTTAGTTTTCAAGTTTCATTTGCTAGTTATGTACCTATTTTGGTTCATGACACTGAGTTGATAATCCAATCCTCCTTGCAGTTAACTTTCTTGGATTATTGAGATATTAGTGCCTTCTTATCACCATCTTCCTTTATGGTGCTAGATAATCTCTCCTTTTCTTATTTAAGAGCCTTATCCATATCATAACTACCATTAATGTTTATTTTTTTAATATTTCTTCCGTATATAAGGCTTTGACACTCATTCTTCTTCACTAGTCTCCTTAGCCTTATAACTACTAGAGGTTTTAGCATTGCCTTTCGTAATCTTTTTGTTAAAGTGACAATCTTGTGCAAAATGACTCTTCTTTCCACATTTAAAGCATTTATCGTATATCTTTTTTTAGCCTCTTGATGTTCTTTACGAAAGTCCCCCTATTTTAAAGCTCCTTTGATCTTCTTCTAATAATCCATTTTTACCATTTGTCTTAGTCTTAAAGTCTCTTTAGTATTTAGGTCAATGCTTTCCTCTATTACTAAAGAGTGCCTTAAAGTCTCTTCAGTATTTAGGTCAATGCTTTCCTCTACTACTAAAGAGTGCCTGTTCATCACTCTTTAGCCAGACACTTATCATTTCTTTAACCAAAGTTTCTTGATTGGATAAAATATTTTCAAACTCTTCTAAAGAAGGCAAGGTTGGCCATCTATGGATAGTTGTAATGAACCCATGATACTCAGATCTCAACCCATGAATAATTATTCCCCTTTTATAATAATTGTTGATTATAATAAACTTATAATCTAATTTTTCAATGTCATTATAGAGAGACTTTATTATGGAGAAGTACTAGTTGATTGACATAACATTTTTTGTTGTTGCCATCAACTCATTCTCTAAATATTGAAGCTATGTTTCATTCTTCTTAAAGTAACACATTGTAAGAATATCCTATGCCTCTTTTAGTGTTCTTATGTCATTTATATATTTAAAGATATCATCTTCAACAGAGATTTTAATTGTAGTATCCCACTCTCATAGGACAAATACTCGACATTATAATGAATATCTGAGTAAATATTCTTTAAGGGTGGCACACTAGAGCAATTACAGTAGGCATCATATAATTCTAGGTATGGATTGGCTCACAGCACACCGAACTGTTCTGAACTGCTACACTAAGGAGGTGATCCTTAAATCTCCTGGTTAGCCTAGAGCAATGTTTCGAAGGGTTAGCCAGGTTGTACCAGCCAGGTTGATTTCTTCGGTTAGTGCATTAAAGTTGATTCGAAGTGGATATGAGGCGTACCTTTCCTATGTAACTAATACTCATATAGGGGTGACGGTTCAAGATATTCTTGTTAACAGGGAGTTTCCTAATGTATTTCCTGAGGAGTTACCAGGATTACCCCTAGATCAAGAGATGGAGTTCAACATTAAACTCATTCTAGGTACTACTCCTATATCTATTCCTCCATATAGTATGACACCGATGGAACTTAAAGAGCTTAAGGCCCAGTTGTATAAATTGCTAGATAAGGGCTTTATCAGACTGAGTGTGTCTCCTTAAGGTGTACCAGTTTTATTTGCGAAGAAGAAAGATGGGACACTGAGGCTGTGTATACATTATAGACAGCTGAATCGGGTAACAGTGAAGAATAAGTATCCTCTGCCGAGGATAGAAGATCTACTTGATCAGCTGCATGGAGCTCAGGCTTTTACTAAACTTGATCTGAAATCTAGGTACTATCAATTGAAAATTGTTGAAGCTGATGTGCCAAAAAGTGCGTTTAGAACCCGATATGGGCACTTTGAGTTTCTGGTAATGCCGTTTAGATTGACGAACACACCAGTAGCTTTCATAGCCCTAACCCCTTTACCATTATTCCAAATAAAAAGTTAAGTATGTATATGAAATGCAAGTCACAATTATGCATGTGGGGAAATGAATCTCTGAGCAGTGGATTCCTATATATATATATATATAGGAATCAGATCACTACATTAATAGTGTATAAAGCCTTACTAGCATTCCCTTCAATCTTTACAATGCAACTTTAGATGCTTTAGTTCCCCTATCTTCAGATGTTGTAGTGTCATTTTTACCAATAATTTCTCATAGCTCTTGGCCTTCTATCTCCTTTAAAAGTTATAATTGTGATGATTAAGCATTTTGATTGTGACCCTATGATTTGAAATTATGCCATTAATATTTAGTTTTGGTCTATAACCAACAACCTCTATAGTCCTAGACTACTCACCTTTAACAAACTTCAATTACTATGTAAATCATAATCCCAGATTATCTCGCTCTTACGTTATACAATTATCAATCCTACACTAACCAAGTTTTGATACTAAAATATTGATTGAGGCTCTTAACCTAATGGTGAAAAAGATAACTTTATGTTAAATTCAGAAGTAATTTTACAATTAAGAGGACTAATTTATCACTTTACATAAATTTTGACTCGTTGGTAATTCTGTTACACTCTCCCTTCTCTATCACCACTCACACATAACACTCCCACTTACAATACCCACTCCTCACCTTTGTTGGATACTAAGACACTTAGAACACTAGCTCTTATTTTTCACAATAGGCACTTACTTTTTGCACACACTCATAATTATAAAACTTCCAATTTATAGGTTACAAAGTCAATAGCTTAATTAATCATAGCCATAAATTAATATCGGTGAAGAAGAAGCATGAAGCTTCCATAAATCAATGGTCCATTTTCCAAAAATGAGAAATTCTAGATTAAAGGACTCTATAACAATGAACTCGGTTGATCTTTTTTATACTAGTCCAATTAGATAAAGAAAATAATTTTGATTACATGCCCCCTATGTTCTAACTACAATTAGCATATGGAATGTCTTCTCAATTATATTTGTGCATATATATATATGTATGTATGTATAATTTTGAGCCTTGTTAGACAATATAAACTTTTGAATTAAATGACTCTTTGATATAACATAAAAATTCCTAGAATTAAAATAATAAAAACAATTTCAAATTAACTAAGTTTGGTATATTAGAACCTGTTAGAATCAAAGTTTTCATTATCGTATCGTACTGGATAAAAAATGGTATGATATATTTTTGTACCATTTTAGAATAAAATAACAGTTAGTATTGGTTGTTGGAAACATAAATACTAATATTGTATTGTGGTCAATTTGAAAAAATAAAAAAATTTCAAAGACTAAATTGTAAATTCAGTTACCTACACGATAGGTTTTCCATCCTGTGGTAGGAACATACCCTAAGATAAGTATGCACAACTTCGTGTTTTAGTTGTATATAAGAGAAAATAAAAATAAAATATGCTAACTTTAAATATAACACCTACATGTTACCATGTAGTCCTCTTATTCTTACCCTACCTAATTATGAAACTAAAATTAAAAGTTCATTTTGCAACGGTTAGGATGATATTAATAATACTAAAGCTACTATTCTTATTAGAAAAAAGGGATTACTGTAGGCACAACTGATATAAGGACAAAAAGAAGACAAGTGTCTTTTTTTTTCTTTGCTTCAAGAGTTGCCTTTGGTTCATAGTGAATTACAATATAAAAAAGTAGTTCATAATGTAGATATGACAATAGTTAGATGGTGGTATGATGTAGGTGTGTCGTTCAATGCAACTTAGTCTTATTATTACATGCCTATGGTGAATGTTATTGTCTCTTATAGTTTAGGATATAAAGGTCCTCCAATTAATGACTACAGAGGTAATCTTTGACCAGCTTAATTACTAGAGTTAAAAGTTATTTTGTGAAAAAAAGAATAACTTAGGTAATTTATGGATGTTTAGTCATGAGTCGTGGTTGGATAAATAGGAGACAAGAGCCTATTATTAATTCTTTAATTTATTTTATTAAAAGGATAATGTTTTTAAAGTCAATTAATACGTTTGACCTTGTAAGAAATTCATATACTCTATTTGAGATTTTTGATAATGTTGTGAATGAAGACAATTCATTACTGAAAATGATATTGTTTACAAAGTAGTTGGGAAGAGGTTGCAAAGTAAATATGATTCTTTCTATGAAATTTATATTATTGACTTAATGCTATAAAATGTAGGAGATGCTAAATACTTTCCTACCATTAGTGGGGTCATATTGAAAGCAAGAAAAGTAACCAATTTCATTTATAATCATATATAGGCTCTAAATTTAATGAGAAAGGATTTTATAAGTGGTAGGAACTTTTGTTGCCATGCCATTACAAGATTTGCTACTAATTTTTTTTTATCACTGCAATGTTTTGATCAAATGAAGAAGGAATTCAGCAAATATTTATAAGTAACAAGTGGGCTGCATGTCAGCAAGCCAAGTCCAATGCATGATTAGATGTTTTTAAGATTATACTTAAAGATCATGGATTTTAGTCTCAAGGTTATTTTATCATCCGAGTTTGCAAGTCTTTGGTGAGAGTATTTTGTTTGGCTGATAGTGATATGAAGGCAACAATAGAATTTTTTATGATATCGTAGAGAGCGCAAAGGAAGCAATCAAGGCTAATATGAAAAACAAGCCTTCTTTGCACGCTCTTTACCTTGCAGTTATTAATGAGAGATGATAAAGAAAGCTTTACTCTCTATTGTTTGCTTTTGAAACATTTTTTAATTCAAGTGTCTATTTTAGAACAAAATTTACAAAAAGAGTTGAAGTTAATAGGAGAATACTATTAACTATTTTCACGATTGTTTCACGTTAGATGATCCAAGATCTTCTTAACTCATAAATGGAGGCGTACAAGGATTCTTATTGTGTTTTTAAGATGCTTATTGCAATATGGTAAAGAGATAAACTTAATTTAGGTATATATTTCTTCACTTTTATTACTTGTTTAAAATTAATTATCACTTACTTTTGTTTATAAGATGATTTTTATTATTTTATTATTGATTAGTAAGATCAATTTAGAAGCTGTATTCCAGAATTTTAAAGGTTAATAATTTAAATTCTTAATTAATATGTGAGTGCAATTGAGTGTAAAAGAAATTAGAATTCATTAGAATTCATTTCTTCTAAGAAAAGGAATAAATAGGAATATAAGAGATTAAAAAATCTATCCTTTGTTTAATATAATTTTAAATTAAGAGGAATGCATGTTATTTTTATTATGAAGTTGAATATAATTTCTCAAAATTTTTAATTATTTTATTTTATTTTTTAGTAGGACTTTTAATAGAACATATAATTCTATAAATACAATTTGCCTTAAGCACATTGATGTTTTAGCATATTGGATTTTTAAGAAATTGAGTTTTATTGATGAGTGTAACTTAGAAGAAAACCTTCGTTGAGAGAATATTGATATGTCATTTGATACATTGAATTTGAATGATGGTGATAATGAGATTCCACTTAATGATGAATATTTTGTACCAAATGAGACAGTACGATTTGAGTGGGGATGTCGCAAAATGAAGTTTCAGATTTTTCAAAGCTTTCTCTTTTTTTTAAGTCTCTCTTATACTTGATACATACGTTAAATTCTATATGTCCAACAAAAATATAACATTTTTAATTATAAGTATTTTAGTTTCAAAATTCACTTATGTGTTGATGTGTTCCTCAACATGAACTCTTATTGTAATGTTTATAATTTTAGGTTTTGCTCTCATTATATAATGTTTTGATACAATCAATTGTAAAATTTTAAATACTTTGTATTATTTTTAATTTTATATTTGTAAATGAATTGAAAGATCTTTTTTATATTAATTCTAGTTATTATTTTATGATAAATATGGAATAATAATAATAGTAGGAATAAAAAGATAGTTGTTATTATATCATATTTATATTATTATCTATTTTTTGGTGTAGGGTTGAAGTAAAGTTAAAAAACTGTATAACATAATATATTGAGAGACTATTTTATAAATTTTATAAAATCCAAAAATCAGTTTGTAAATTTCAAAATTTTATCTAAAATGGTATCTATATATTGACTTATACTTATATTGTACTTATCGTAACCAAATCTAAAATCGATACAAGTACAATATTCAAAATATTTATTAGAATTACTTCAATCTAACGTTAGTTAACATGTCAATTTAGTTTTTCTTCACAAATTTTAGCAAACAATTCACCTTTGAAGTATGCTTGGACTTTCCATTCAGCATTTTGGTTTCTTATTTATTTTGACATGGTTTGTAAGAAGAAGAGATTTGAGATGAAAATCTTATCTATTGATTCAGAAAACCAGTACATATATACACAGAGAGGCACTATTTTTGTGCAAATTCCAAATATAGCTACCTAAATGTATGCCTTAATTTACAACTAATTACGCATTTATAACTAAGCATAATATTCTCCATGATATTAGGAGATATGACAGATATTACGACATATTTGAGAGATGTACGCCTAATACCCCCCTTAAGTTAGAGCATATGGACTTCGAATGCCCAACTTGTGAATAAAGTATTCAAATTGTTTCTTGCCCAAGGCCTTGGTGAAGATATCCACTAATTGAGCATGAGTGGGCACATATTTGGTAATGATGTTGCTTACGAGAATTTCATTGTGTATAAAATGACAATCAACATCGATGTGTTTTATGTGCTCATGAAAAACGAGATTTGCAACAATATAAAGGACTTCTTGATTATCATAGTAGAGTTTCATAAGATGTGGATGATTAACTCCGAGAGACATAAGCAAAGCTTTTAGCCATTTAAGTTCACAAGTGGTGGTAGCCATGGATTGATACTCAACTTCAGCTGAAGAATGAGAGAAAATTGGTTGTTTCTTGGTTTTCCAAAAGATAGACGAATTACCAAGAAGCATAAACCAACCTATAATTGAGCGTCTAGTTAAGGAGTAACCTACCCAATCAGAGTCATACCATGCATAGAGTTGAAGATCACAGTTAGCACGGAGCAAAATGTTTAGGCCTAGATTACCTTTCAATTACTAAACAACACGAAGAGCTGCTTCCCAGTGTTCCTAACGTGGATGCTGCATGAATTGTGCAAGGATGTGCACACAATAAGAAAGCTCTGGTCTTGTAGTAGATAAATAAATCAAACATCCCACTAGTCAATGATAACATTCTGGGTCTATGAGAGGTGGTCCATCAGCCAATGGAAGGTGATGATTTTGATTTAGAGGGAAGGTAATAAGTTTAACTCCTAACGTGCCAACTTCAGAAATGATGTCAAGAGTATATTTCCTTTGATAGAGGAAAATACTAGTGGAGTTGCGAGCTACTTCAATGCATAAAAAATATTTCAAGGAACCAAGATCCTTCATATGGAAGCAGGTGCTTAAGTATTGTTTAAAGGCGTGTATGATAGTACTATTATTTCTTGAAATAATTAGATCATCAACATAGACTAGGGCATGGAGTTGTAGTGTATCTTTGTGTATATTAAACAAGGAATAATCAAAATGAGATTGCTTGAACCCATATTGTTTCAAGGCACCAGTCAATTTAGCAAACCAACATCTAGGGGCTTGTTTTAAACCGTATAAGGAATTTTTCAGGTGACACACTAGGTTTGAATTATGAGATAGCAAGCAAGGGGCCACTTCATATATACCTCTTCCTCAAGATCACCATGCAAGAAGGTATTGTGAACATCCATTTGGTAAAGTTCCTAGCTTTTGGCAGTATCAATAGCAAGAAAGAGACGTACAGTGACCATTTTAGCAACATGAGCAAACGTT
>JAOXYD010000136.1:26549284-26569824 GCA_028565735.1 Pinacopodium congolense | reverse complement strand
GTTAATACAAAGCAAACTAATGAAATAAATGAAAGAGCCATGCAAAAATCAAAGAAATTATCTAAGAAAATGGACACCAAAACACGTTGATTTCATGTAGTAAAACAAGAAGAGTTCATCCTTGATTGTAGCAACACATGGCCAGCTCCTTTGCTAATAAGGAACACTTTGTGGACAGCCTTAAATGTAAAGGAAGATGATGATGTCTTGGACAGGCTCCTCCACTTCATGTTTTGTTGTAGGTTTTGGTGAGTGCACAGCTCCTCTTCTCCATGAAGAACAAGTTGGACAACCCCACGTTAGACAGCCTTCAATGCTCTCTAAATAATCACCTTTTGGATAGCTCCAAAGCTAAAGAGATCAACACATCTTGGACAACTCCCAAACTTCACAAGAAGACGTCTTGGACAACTCTACCAAATCAAGGAAGAACACGTTCTTGTGGACAGCTCACCATTAAGGAAGCTCAAATTTGTGCAGCTCCAAAGATAAAGGATGATATCACATTTTATGCAGCTCCAATGCTAAAGAATGAAGACCACATTGGACAGCCTCCAATGCCAAGGATGATGACTAATTTTGCAACTCCAAAGTCACATTTATTGTCAGCCAAAAAGGAGACATTTTGGACAGCTCCTTATGTGTCAAGATGGGCACATTTTGTACATCCTTTTTCTTGATGGAATGCAGCCTATGTATGTGTTTGGTGAGCAACTCTTCCAATGTAAGTTACAACTATCTCTTTACCCAATCAGCCATGCTCTCCACCATTTTTTGTCTCCCCCTAAGGCTGCATTCTTTGTTCATGCATGGAAGACCTTCATGTTGCCATTTTTGCTGGACAAATGAAAGCTCCCCTCAACTAATTTTATGCTCTTTGTTGGCTGCATTGTATTGGATTGGATGAGGGCCCTATGTGTGTCATTTTTCTCCCTCCTACCATATGTTGCTGCTTCTAAAAAAGCTTTTAAAGCTATCTAAAAATGTTGCACTTCACTAAGTGCTCCACACTAACATGTTGATGCCAGTTCATAAGTCAAAGAAAGCTCCATCTGCTCTTAAATTATAAGTTGTTGTACGAATGCAAGGAATGGCTCTTCTCTATGTCTTTTTATGCTGTCCAAGAAGACCATGTAAGCTATATTTTGGTCAAGGAAAAGCTCTCTAATTGACTGTCCATTTGATGCCATATTGCTTGTCTCTAAGTTGCATTTTGGACTACTACAAGTGTCATTTTTATGCTCTAAGTTTGATGTATTTTTAGACAGCCTTCCTACATCTAAATATGCTATAATTTTTTATGCATGGAAGGCTACATGTAGGCTACTACTTTAAGTTCAAATGGTTGTCATTTACCCATTTTTCTATTGCATTTAAGGCCTCCTAAACACCACTTAAAGTTGAATTTTTAAGTAAGAAAATTTCCAACTTTTAAAGGCTTATAGCCCCTTCCTATGCCATCCAATTTCTAAGCCAAGTTAAGCCATTTTTGCTGCCAGTTTAAACAAAAATTCCAGCCGTCCAAAGTTGTGTCATTTGCTTCTAAACTTTATGTTTTTATATTATATTTATATTCCATGATTAAATCCACATGTAAGATCAATAGGAATACAAAATGAGCAATTAAACACAAAAATAGGAATGAATTGCAATGAAACAACATACAAAAATATAGCAAAATTCATTCCTATCACCCACCTTTTTACAAATATAAGGAAATAATATAATATTTTTAAATTATTAAAAACTTTAGTTTAGTAAGTAATGATTAACTATAGGACTATTGTTAGATAAAATGGCATTCTTAAACTGATAAATAAAAACACTTACAATTTTAATAAGAACGTGCAAACTATAGGAAGTTTTTTTTTCATCATTATCATTTTATTTCTGTTAATCCCATTTAATGTTTAAGACAAACGTAAGAAACTATACCAAAAAACAAATGTCCATACCTTACTAAAATAAAAAACATTAAATAATATATGGTAGATATCCTATTATTGATTTAGTCACACACACAAAAAAACGAATAGAATGATACATGCATAAGCTGGTTCAAGTATAAAATGAATATACTGATACATGCATAAGCTAGTTTAAATGTAACCTTAGCATTAAACACATTAGAAACGACTTTTTAAATGCATTTTATTTCACCAAGATAAATGTTAAACAAAAAATATCAAAAGGTTCATACTTTTTTCTTAGGGAAAATTATAAGAAAAGTCATAAACTTTCACAAAATTTACAATTCTAATTGGAACAAAAAATTTTGAAAATTAATTACGACAACTCTCTAAAGTTTACAAAAATAGCCTGTCGTTTGAATCTCCATTAACGGAGATGACATGTTGTCCATGTCAGCAGACGGTGGGACCAAGGGATGCCACCTATCAAGCACAGGTGGAATTTAAAAAATAAAAAAGAAATATGGAAAATGTTTTTAATTAAAAAGAAACGAAGCCTTTTTTAAAGTATTAACATCTGAAACCTAATCCCAATTTTCTCTTCTCCCCCATCACACATTAGGCGATACAGGTAATGGTCGCACGTTTGATCGCAGCTTCTCCTTCATTAGTCTGACCTGACATCTAGACAATTGTGGTGGTGCTTTGATTCGCTCCTTCATCCTTAGTGGTCCTTAGTTTGCCCATCCTCCATCGAAGTGGTCATCACTTACTTAAAGCCATTATCACATGTGATGGTTGAAGAAAAACCAGAAGTTATATTCTGCAAGAAGCTTCGTGAGGTATATTCTTTGAAAGATTAACAATCTTGATCTTGTTTTAGCCTACGTATTTTTTAATTTTCGTATTTATCCTCTGTCGAAGCTGAGTTTAGTAATTTTTTATTTTTTATTTTAAATGATAATGTTTGTTGAACACTATTATCGGTGAATTGTAGTAGTTATATACGCTATGGAAGCCTTCGATGGGTCTATTGATATAGCTTGAATTACTAGAATGCATAGTCAGACTATGATTACAAGAATGTGAATTTGAGAACCGATAAAGAAATTAATAGTTGATATTCTATTAATTATTTAAGGTAATTGAAACTTATTCTACAATATAATTGATATTTAGTTAATCATTTCAGTTTAATTGGAACTTATGCTACACTATAATTTATATTTTTTTCGAGAATGGAGGTTGAATTATTATTTGAAGTCCATATTAGTCATGGTATGAGTAACAGTAAAGTGTATATAGCTTTTATTGATTATAAACCTGGCATATATAAGACATGGGAAGAGTGTAAAAGTGTCGTGGATGGATAAAAAAATGTTGATTATTGCTGTTTCAAAAATATAATAGAAGTTGAAAGGATGTAATGTCAAATTTTCCCCAAAAATGCGTTATATTTAATGGTAAAATAAAATTTTTTATTTTATTTTTGTACTATAAGCTCTCTGCGTGGATTATCTTGCTTTGAAGTGGTTTCTAATTCATAATATGATTACATTTTAGATTTAGTATATTGACTACCCTAATTGTAATGAGCACATTATCTTACGGATATCTAATTCTAAGCCTAATATTAGTCAACATTTATATCAATGTATTAACACTAAAGTAAGTATTTGTAATTTTGGAACAAAAGATATTATTCTACATTGATTGATGAACATTGAAATTGTAGGGCGCTTATAGATATTTAGTTATGGTAAATAAGTTGAAGGTATGTTACTATAAAAATATTTGTTAGACAGTAGATACCCATTGGGGAAAGAGTCATGTGCATAAAGTTCATTGTTACTCGCAATAGGTATGTATAAGATTTTATGAAAACATTAGAAGGACTATGTCATCACGTTAATAATAATGTTTTCATGATTTGGTTTGTAGGTTCCATATAACTATTTATCTTGGGTATCTAATATTTGCAGCTCTAGTTCCAGTTAATGTAATTCCTATTTTTCGTTTGGATATGTATGTAAAGCATTTGTGAATGTGAATGGTTGCCTTTTTTGAGGTGGAGGTATCATTTATATTGAGAGTACATATGACCTATTTTTTGTAAAATTAGTGACAATAGAATTTCTATCAATAAAACCACTTTTCCATTATTATTATTGTTATTAACAAATGAAGTTTGAATAAAATATACCTAACATTTATTGATTTTATTCATATGAGATAAGCTGTCATTTTTTTGAAATTAGATTTTCAAAGACAAGGAAATCTTTGATTGGTGTATGTGATTTAAAAGAGCTAAAAAAAGTAAACATACAGATAGCCATTAAATGGATTGAATGAACGGCCCAACACCCACCACTTTTTCTTTTATTCCACCCATAATTGGATAGCAACCTATAGAAACGATAAAGTGAATAACAAGAACAAAAAGGTCTTATTAGAAACTCCCTTTTCTGTCTCTCCACATTCTGTAACACATTCATGCATGAATACTTGAAGCAATAAAACCTATGTCTAAACTAATCTCATAGGAATTACCTGAGGGTTCTTCTATCAAAAATTTCACAACAATCTGCCACCTTTAATACACTAACTTAAGAAAATTGAAGCTTACCCCTCATATTAATGAATAACTTTAAACTTAAAAAACTTATTATGGAATGGACATTAGCTAGGGTATTACATTACTTGTTTAGGAGTGTAAACTGCAGCTAAAAAGAAATAAGCAAAAGCGAAGTCACATGAGTTGCTAATCACAAAGGCAATTTATCGATCAATAGGTCACTAGATCCAAGATATCTATTTTTACATTTAGCTATTACATCCATGTCAATTAAGTCTGCATGTAATCCTGTAAGTTATATATAGTTATTGTAGTTGAGCTTTAACGAGTCCTCATTGTCATCCTCTTCTTGTCTTTGTGATTTTCTTCCTTGTGATTCTCCTGTAAACAATTCTGCATCATACAACAGATGGCGAAACAAAATCACAATTGACATCAAGTTCAATAAATGTGTTATATAATGACATTACAATAAAACCATAAACATAAAACAGATGGCAAGAGTAAGAATTTCCCAAACCAAATATGAAAGCTTTTTAAATATAAATGAAAAGTAACTCTCATCGCAATTCACCGCAAATATTCATATGTAATCAAGCATAGCGAACCAGCTACTGAAAGTAGTGTAATCAAGAGGCTATACATCAACTCCTCAAGGCACATATGCATGCTTCAACAACAAAAACCACAACTTACATTTCCAAAAGATAGCATATATATAGTGTCACAATCAGTTACATACACTGCAGTATAGATATTTGACATCCATCATAATGGCAAGACTACAGTGTCACAATCAGACACAATCAGATAGCATATAGTTAATAGGATTATAACAACAAAAATCAATAAACTGTGGCAGAAATATCAATCAACTGTGGCAGAAGTAAAGTAATGTACATACATAGTAAATGAAACTAATATACATACAAAGTAAATAACATATGAATTCAATATTCTGAATATTAGAATGGCATTGTAAGTTAGTGGAATCTGACATTACATTCTACACTTTTTAAGCTGTATAAAAGTTGTTGTTTTAAACCGTATAAAAATTTAAAAGATAACTGAAATAACCAGAAATAAATAACCTTATAAGGAAATAGATACAATCAATCAATGTTGTTGAAGGAACAAAACGAAACAAGTTGATGCAGAAGGAAATAGATAGCATATTAATGTAGTTCCATCAAGATACACGTTTGGATAAAAAAAGAATAATTTGAACAAAAAGTAAAGGAGGGTTCTAAACTTAAAAAGAACGAGCATTTCTATTTCAGCTAATCGATTATGGTTGATTATTCATTTTTAAACATCATTTCCTAGTATAATAATTAATAAAAGTAAAGAATGAAAACTTTAGTTAAACTAAAAATATATTGCAAAACTTGCAGTTCATATGTACCTTATTTGGGATACTTAAGTTGCATTAACATTGCTTTTTCTGCATTACATAACCTGGACATTGTTCCCACCCATCTGTAAAGAAAAAGTATAACATTTTAAACAATGTTTAACATATAAAAAAATAAATATTATGTCATATCCATCACAAACTGTGAAATAATTGTTGCCACTAACTTATCTAAATGTTGCTCCATACCCTCTAGAAGTTCATACAAATATTTTTTCAATGTAGAATTAGGTTATGAACATATTGAAATATTTTTGCATATAACAAAAGAAACCATTGATTAATTATTTCACTAACTGCCATTCTTTCCTGTCGTAAGATAGATGAGGTAGTGTTTGACTCAGATGAGTCAGATTGTGTTGATTTTGATGTTAGAGGTCTTTTAGGTCTTCTAAGGCACCATTTAGATGTTTCTATCGTTGTTTCAATGGTTCGTGACTTGCCTCTTTTCCACTACATGTGAATGGAAGTCATACAAGAAACAATTTAAAACATAAAAATTAAGTTCAATTGGCTAATAAAACATAAAAAGGCAATCACCTTAACAACCTCAGGTCGTCTCGGAGGTTGATCTTTATTCTTGCATCCTCGTCTGTTGTGACCAAGCTCATAAAATGTTGACATCTCATTAACACTTTGTGTTTGCTAAACCTATTTAGATTTCAACGTTCCTAATTTATATCCCTTCTTCTTGCTTTTTTTGGGTTGTCCTAGCATCTTCTTTATTATTAAAGGTAATATAAGCTACAGTTCATTAGTTTTCAGCCAAAACTTAGGACCACTAATGGGTTTCATGACATATTGATATGCCTTCAAATAACATTCACCCTTGTAATACCGGCTAACATAAATATTAAACTCCTCAATCTAAAATGATATACAAGCCATTGCATGCTTATAAGGATTTCCTATAAACTCTTATAGCCTATATTGACAACTCCATACATGTAAGTCCGTGATATATTTGTTAAAGAAATATGTCACTTCAAACTTCAGATTTCCATTAGTCTTCACCCCTATAATTCCTTAATTCTCATTGTGCCACTTCTAACTTCTTCCTTATTCTTGGATATAATATGTCATCAATTGATTTCAACATCATATCCCTTTTCTCATGAATCCAAGTCATTAAGGTAACTCGGATGTTTTCCAACATGTTGACCAAATTTTTTGATTAAGCATCATATATGAAACCATTTAATGTTTTCTAAATAATGTTGTGTACTATTTCATATTTTAATCTTAGACTCACAAATGTCTTAATGAATGTTTTTGGATTTCTAAGTTTGAAGTCATCTTATTCCTTCTTCAAAATGCCTTTCAATTATTCCATTGCCTCATTAAATTTAACCTTTATAGTATAATTTACAGCTTGCCAACAACAGCTTGCCAAACACATACTTTGATAAGTATGGCTTTTGTGCACACTAAACCAGCTAGCATACATGTGATGAGCATATTTTCTATGCTCTGCTTCTAGGAAGACATTCTTTAGTGCTTCAACTAATCCCTAACCAAAACAAAATCGTAATGTTAATTAATCAAAGTTGGTCAAAAAAAGAAGAAGAAGGTAGATTGGCTAACTTTAAAAAATTTATTAATACATTTATTGGTTGTTTATAAAACTCCATGCATCCTCACTAATATTTAGGTCTTCAGTAAGAATACTTAAAAACTAATTGCATAATTGGTAGTTCTCACCCTCTGCCCCAACCCAACATATGAGGAAGATTTAATTATTTCCGTCACGACCAACTATAACTGACAATGCACCTTCGAGGAATGTCTTTAGAAAACACCAATCTAAACTAATTATCTTCCTACAACCACCTAAAAACCCATATTTTAATGCACTAAAACCCACATAGAACCTTTTGAACATTGGTTGTTCAAACTTCTCATCAAGTTAAATTTAAATTATAAATTTCTCATCTTTATTAGCCTACCATAACTCTTGTCCATACGACCCTAACTTCGTATAGTGACTTTCCATTTATCCTTTTAACATAAGAATAGCCTCCCATTTCACCCCATAGAATGAGGATATATTCACTTCTAATCCGTACCTTATCTAAAGATCATTTTTCATCTCCCTAATTGGTTAATTAGGGTTTTTTTAAAACTTGTGTAAGAACTCGTTTACGATCTATTTGCTACTAGCTTTTTTTTTTGGCACTTTCCTATGAGTATACTTTGCCTCTAAAATATTCACTGGAAAAGTTTTTTCATTTCTAATCCAATTAACATATACCCTAAATGGGTATGATGCCTCACAAACACCTTCCATTCTCTCATTAGATCTCATCATTCTAAAGTTATATCCATTTATAATTGCATAGTTTTTTGTAACTTCCCTAAATTTCATCCTTAAACTTCATTCTAACTTCAAATTGGAAGTTTTTCATGTCCACTGTTAGATTAAATGCAATATATTTATTGTTTTTATGAGACGCTTCACACCTCACATCATCACTAATAACGGGTAAATGAACTTTAACGTTACTATCTTCATATTCACTTTTCCACCTATGTGAATGCTCTGTTTCTCTTTGAAAAGTTTCGGGAATTGATGCAGCCTCTACATTAGAATCTTGCTATTACCACTAGTTCCATCAATGACATTATTGACTTTTAACCTACTAGACACCTTCTTCTCAAATTCTTTTCATTTGCTCTTGTTGCAACGTATTCTTCATCATTAGTTCCATACAAATTATCTTCACTTGAGTCTTTGTCTGATTCATACATTCCCATTACATTGAAATCTCCATCATCTTACTCCACAGCTACTTAGAACAACTCTTCCTCATTCTGCTGTGTATTGACTTCCTCAATACTACTAATTTCAGAGTCAAATTCTT
Source organism: Pinacopodium congolense (assembly GCA_028565735.1). Classification (NCBI taxonomy): domain Eukaryota; kingdom Viridiplantae; phylum Streptophyta; class Magnoliopsida; order Malpighiales; family Erythroxylaceae; genus Pinacopodium; species Pinacopodium congolense. The sequence goes on along the minus strand of JAOXYD010000136.1, from coordinate 26,561,064 downwards.
CACCTTCAATTGCAGGTTTCTCATATCCATCATATTCATAATAAACCTGAACATCATCGTAGTTTTATTTTGTCATACAATTAAGCATTGACATTAAGTCCCCATCACTATACAAGTTCAACTCCTTTAAAGATCTCATTAATTCTTTTGGAAACTTGTAAAACATCGTCTTAACTATTTGTCTTTTCTCCTTTAATAGTCCCTTTAACACTAACATGTTTAATTTATTAACAATAATCTACCTCTTCTTTTTCGTCCCCCCACCCCACCCAACATAATTCTTATTATTTTTACTCTTTTTCAATAATCCACTATAATGAAATTCAAAGTTTACCAACATTTGCATACCAAGAATAACAAATAAAAATAAAATAGTAATATTTTTAATTTATTATTACATTTTTTTAAATTTATACTGAACATAAATACTTAAGGAATAGATAAGCATTATGTACTAAACTCATTGAATAAATGTTAGGGACTGCTATGTCTCTTTAGCCTCTTATTACTTCCTAATTTTAATTTAAATGCATTGATTATGCTTTATATAATAGTTATAATGTGCAATACTTTAATTTCTCAAACCTAAACAAATAAGTATTATGTTTGATTTATTATGAAGCATACAACATGGTTACTACAAAGTTCAATATATGATGCCTTTAATAAAGAAGTTTATCACTTTGTCAACAATAATGTCTCACATCACTATTAACACATTGTGTCAACCGGGTGTGTAAATGCATAGAATTCCAAGGAATGCCTATGATGAAAGTAAAAAGCATGTTCGAAATTCATAAATGGCCATAGTTAAAGCATTTTAAGTCTGCTTAAGTTTTCATATCAACAAGGAATATGTTTTAAGATATCTTCTCACATCAATGTCAGGAGTTTAGTCATAACACTCATGATAATGGAAATGAATTACTAAATAAACAAAAATAAAAATAGAAAGGAAAATAGTGTACCTTACAGAAGTTGAGAGAGTTCAAGGGGATTAGATTAAAGGGAAACCCTAGTTCCTTGAGAGGAGGCTATCAAATTCCCAGTGCTCTTATGGATTAAAGGTTGCCTACTCAACAACATCCACTAACATTAAGTCATCAATAATTACAATGCTAAAGTTCAAAGATTAAAAGCTCATCAAGAATAAAACAACCAAAACAAATTTCTTACTGAGGAAAAGATAAACTGGCACGCAGCCGATGGTTAAACAAGGGAGGAAATCTACACCAACAATAATAAATTTGCGAAACAAACCAACTGCAATTGGATTTAAAGGATGACAAAATAAACAACGAACAAAGAAATCAACAACCATTTGTCAGGCTAAACGTCGGTTGGGGCATCGTGATTAATGACAATGGGAGAGAGTTGGGATTAGGTTTAGGTTTAGGTTTTTCATTTGTCAAAAAGGGGATCGCTTTCATTAGAGCCAGATGTTAATACATTAAAAAATTACGTCATTTCTTTTTAATCAGAAACATTTTCCAATTTTTTTTATTCTTTATTTTTAAATTTCCATCTATGCTTGACAGGTGGCATCCCTTAGTTCCACTATCTGCTAATGTGGACAACACGTCATCTCCATTAGTGAAGATTCAAACGGTAGGCTATTTTTACAAACTTTAGAGAGTTGTTATAAGTAATTTCCAAATTTATTTGTTTCAACTAGAATTGCACATTTTTTGAAAGTTCATTTTTTTAGATAATTTGCCCTTTTTCTCATCTGATTTTATATACAACCTGATGTTATTGAACAAAATCATGCTCAATTTTAGTATTCACCTTTAATGTTAATGGAAACTATGTCAATCAAGGAATTGAAAGATCATAAATTGTAATATCAATTTCTATTTATATGAGTAAAATATTGTTTGTCTGTAAATCCTAAGATTATAGAAGCACTATTTGTATTGATTGTGTTAAAATTTTATATTTAATTTATCCTCTTTATAGTAAACCAAATTAATTTTAACAATTGCTTTGCAATTATGGTGGTGTAATATGATACCATGACATATACACAGTATCATTACATTAGTAAAATGCAATACACAATTATATGTTGAGTAGTTCAATTTTAAATTTGAAATAAATTGAATATATTCAAATAGGATTCAAACCTAAAGCAGTTAGTTAATAACAAATTTATTTTTGTATTTATCAAAAAAAATTATTTTTGCAAGGCTGAATGCATTAGTTTCAATATAAGAAAATTTAAGTTTAATTAAAAGGGAAAACAAAATATAGCCTTTTCCTTTTATTTACACACAACTTTTAGAATAATTAATGCTTATTAACTTATTAAAACTTTATCTTTTGAGTAGTTACTTAATCTCATCAAGTCGTTAATCACTAAAAAATATATAAGTCATCTCCACACCTTTTTTTTTTTTTTTTTTTGCAAGTTGTTGCTCTATATATTGTAAAAATAGAAAATTTCAGCTCATAAGATAAACTAAAATAGGTAGTTTAAGTTTTTACCTGCGTAATATGATATTTTTTGACAAGTATATTACAGAATGGACGTTGCCTAATATTATTAGACAAGTATATTACAGATTGAATTTGCCAAATTATTTTCATGCAAGTAGTAATTATAATTAATCATAGTTGGCAAGGAATAATGATGCAGCCTATGTTTTAGATTAAAAATATATTAAGAATTCACCTCAACTTTTGCAGTTTGTCGTATGTGAACGTTGGACAAAGATGGCTCGAAGGATGTAAATCCTTGACCGGAAATCATGCTTTCTAAGTGGCATCAATCAACAAACAGCGGAAAAGGCCCCATCCTTTTCGCGTATATCACTTTCTTGAGTGATTGACTAGAAATATGCAGCTTATAATGATTAACAGGTAATCTCCTAATAGAATAAGACGTCAGATTTTTTTATGGAATATATATATATATAATTATATGTCACGAATTATTATAAAATCTGACTCAAAATTAAAAATAATTTAATAAGAAGATAATAAATGTAATCATTAGAAAAGAGAGATAAGCTATCTGCATAGAAGGTCAAAACTCAAAAGTCAAAAGTCATAAAAAAAGGTTGCAGTACTTCAATCAAGTCTATTCTAATGAATTAATGTACATTTTCACAATTTAATTTATTTAAGATAGCATGACATGATTGATCAGAATTTATATTATAATTTTATTAAAATCTTACATGCATTATGAGAACTTGTATCGTTTTAGATTATTTTGTATAGTTTTAGGACCGTTTGGTGATATATTTATTTTTTTCGTTGTTATTTTATAAATTTTTATATATTTTTGTATTTTTATTTTTTATAAAAAATAAAAATTTATTTGGTTGATATTTGTAATTAAAAAAATAAAAATATGTTGGGTTGAGATTTATAAAATATATATAATTTAATAATGATAATTCAATATAAAATAAATTTAATTTGTTTAAACAAAATACTCTTATACACATTAAAAATATATTATTAGACAATATATTATATTCATTATTCAATGTAAAATTTTTTTTATAAAATCTGTTTTTAAAATGCAGAAAATATCATTTTCTTATTTTTCTATTTCTATTTATATTTATCTGATTTTGAAAATAGAAAAACAAAACAGAATACAGACAAACTCATTTTTTTTTCTCTATTTCTCTGTTTTTGAAAATAAAAACAAAAAAACAGAAAATATAAGTGAAAACAAACAAACCCTTAATTTTTGAATATATATATATATATTATTGATGATGAGTAAAAAGAAGTCAATATCGCATAATTGATTCCTTTTCAATTGATCCAGTTCATTTTCTTTAACCATTTTTTAGGTCACTTGCCTTCTTCCCTTTTCTTAGGTCACCTTCCTTCTTTTGTAAAAGGAAAGCTTTTCAATAAAATTGAAAACTTTGTAGAAATAACTTATCTACCTAAAGATATAAGGATCCATAACATTAATCTTCCTTTACTGAGTCTATACAACCTATATTCCAAAGACAGTCCTTCACTAAGAGCATTCATTCCATTATATTCACACAAAAAACCCAAAACTAAATAAATAATTCAGAGTTTTTTATTGGAACAGTTTAGGTTGTGGGCTATACAAGCAGAGCAATATGTCACCTTAGGCTTCCCCTCAAAATTTATCTCTTTATAGAGAGAATGGAAGAAAAGGAATTTTGATAACAATTCATATTTCTCTTTTAGACATAGTATATACAAGGTACCAAAATGTTTTGATTAGTACATTATTGACCATTCTTAATATTGGGAGTGTGACTCTCACTATTACACCTAATTTCAATATCAAACTAGATTCTACCTGGCTTAAAAGAATAAAAGTTCATATCCAAATTGTTAAAGCAGAACAAGATCTAGCGGCATTCAAGATAACCTTGCATCACCAGATTATCTATTGATTTCAAAATCATGCTGTAAATCTTCATTTTCTAAATTATACAACAGATGATTGTAAATGGTAATAGATTAATATTATGATGCAATTATTATCATCCAAATCCTAAAAAAATTGTTAGCAAAAAATTTAGAGAGTCTAACGCCTCTTGAGTGGATTGCAAACTATAAAAAGGTATTCCATGCTCTCCATCACGACTTAATACATAATACGACTCCTTTTATTATGAAAAGCCTAAGGGATGGAACTGTTAAATCAATCTTAACCAAACTAAGGAATGAGCAACCAAAGTTTTCAAGGACATCTAGACAAATCTCAGTGATACAATTAATCTTTTCTTACAAAGAAGGACTAGGCACTCCTCCAATCCATTTTATTTATCCTAATGGTCAATAGGTGTACGTCAACCATATCAATAGTCATTTCATTTAGGATGTAGATCCTTCCATGTGTGATATAAATTGTGAATGCTAGATGGAATGTTATTTTAATGATGAAAAAGGAGTCTGTGTTCCAAGAAAACAATCCAAGAAGAAGAAGCCCAAATGTCAACCATAGAGAAAATTCTCACCTAAAAACCAATACGATGATCTTAATTTAAAACCATATATGATCCTAATTCTAAACCATATATTTATGCCTATCTGTTGGCCTTGTCTTCTCGCCATGTTTACCTATAATTTTATAACCCAAAGAATGAAAGTTCTCTTTATGGACATTTCTAAAGTCATTTTAACCACTCACAAAATAGAGTAACTTGCACAATTTGAATCAATATTAGTTATGAGATATCCTACTCAACAAGCAGGGAACCCAATCATTTGTCATCATCCATCGACTTTATAGTGCCACCCGTAATGGGTATATTTACACAATTAATTATGTCCAACTTTGGAAAATTGTAGTACATTAGCCCATACAAAGAAAAAGCTTCAAGAATCAACTTTGTGCTTCGTGGATCATCTGGACCACTTTTTAAAATATGGACCTCCAATTACTTGTACCTCCATAGGTCTATATCTAGGAGACTTTGTTTTGTAAGATTCCATAATTCCCAATTTTGATGATTTCTATCCATTTGATTATTTTGTTGTTATAAGCTTTAATTGCCAAGGTGGAGAACCATCATGTCCTCTAAGCTTTGAGTTCAGTGAGTCCTCTAAGCCTAATTATTCCTAGGACGCCTAAGATCCAATAGACCATCCCCCAATAATTGATGAGTAAGAGTTAAAATTTTTTCTTAAAACATTAAAGAAATTAAAAGGGGCTACAAACAATGATGATGTCCATTGATAATGACGGAGTACCTAAATCTTTTTTGGCATCGCCATAATCAGGATTTATGATTTGTAATAATTATCCTTTAAAGGAAACTTATATAATTATCTTTTGTCATTTTATTTGTTTTATTGTATATAGTGGAGTAGAGTGTGAATTATTTTATTATTATATTTTGTTTATTTCTTACGTGCTTTACCTATATAAGCAGGGTTCATCTCTTGCTGTATTCAAGTTGAGTTAAGCTTGGTTTGAAGCTTAATAACAATAAGAATTAAGTATGTTTCTCTCTCTCTCTCTCTCTCTCTCTATATATATATATATATGTATGTAGCTTTTTTTAACCTCTCTTTCTCCTAAAAACTTGATTCTTTAGTGATTGGATCATAATTATATAGAAAGACTAATATTCTCTGCATTAACCTCTATAAGACGATCATGTGCATCAGAACATTTAAGACAGATAATCCTATTTGAGCTTTTAATTATACAAGGATGATTGATTAGTTAGGATTCTAAAGAGGTAGGGTCCTTGAGTATTAATGCCTACTGAAAGATGAAGGATTTGTACCTCAACAAGCATACCTGAGGTTCTAGCTACCGTTGTCTTTATATATTTCTAAGCTCTTATAGAAATGAACTCTTATCAATATAAGTTTCTCTTTGGATAAATACTGGTCATTAAACTTACTTGTTGACAAGTATTTATACCCCTATGATCCTTCGGAGTTCTCGTATGATACCAAGTGGTTCTAATAAGAATATGAATATATATGTACTTGCAAACAGTATGCGAATTTAGAACCTTTCATATTAGAAATCACTTAAAAAATACAATAAAAATGAAAAATAAAACATCTCTTTAATTGAAATGAACCAAAAACAAAGAGATGTTTGACTTTATATGGGTGTGTCTCGATTTATACACATATTATGTGTTTTTTTTTTCAAGGCTTTTGTCAACTAGGCTTTTGCTTTCCCTTCATATGGATTTGGATATTGCTAGTTTTAAAGGGACGATTTGGGACTTTAAAAAAAATCAATTTAAGCTTGGATTTCCTATAGAGAATCAAAATTTATAATTATAATATTTTGGATTTTTCTACTATATAGAATTATAATACTAATTTTTAGTAATTAATTAAACAAATTCAAATTTTGACATCTATATTTTCAATTTTCAGTAATTGATATTTTAAATTAATTAATCAAAAAAATATGTTACTGAAGTAACCTTTTTTATATGGATTAATTAATTTTAAAATATCAAGATGATTGTGTGTAAATGAATTTTGTGCGGATAGTAATCAATCCAAAAGATAATTATTATTTGGATAAAATTCAAACATATTTATGGTGATAAATATATGATAATTATTTAACTTTCCATGTAAAATATAAGTTGGTTCAAAGAAACGTTTATTTTTTTACGAGAATTTATTGCCAATATTTGATCTACATAATAAGAGTACTGCTACTTCAAAACTAAAGGCACTAAAGTTAGAGTTGTTTGAAGACTTACTTGTGTATTTGGTTTTGTCTGCTCTTCCTATATAATTTAGTCATTTTAAAGTCCGTTATAACTATTAAGATAAGAAATAGACTCTTATTGAGCTTATTTCACATTGTATGCAAGAATAAGAGAGATTAAAGTAAGAGCAAGTAGAAAGTGCTCAATTGACGTCTACCTTTAAGGGTAAAATAAGAAGAGAATGAATGGCATCTACCTCTAAGGGCAATAATAAGAAGACAAAGAAGGATAAGGAAGTTGCTAATACTTTACCATAAAAGAAGTAGTATAAGGAATACAAATTTTTTTTTGATGATTTTGTTTACTACTTTTGTAGAAATATTTCTCACAAGAAAATGGAGTATATCAAGTATCATACTTGGTGTGCAAAGCAAGGTACACTTCTTTTTTTGATTTGTTTTGAAATTAATTTTATTTTAGTACCTATATACACTTAGTGCTTAGATTCTTAGTGTTACTATTCACATAAGTGTATCCATACAAGGTTACCTAAGCTACTAAAAACACAATGATGGTGAAAGATATATCTATTTAGGTGAGGGAACAATAATTAAAGTTGAGGCAATTGAGACTTTTAGGCTATTATTTAGAATTGGGTATTATTTGAATTTGAAAAGAGACTTATGTTCTACCATATTTTAAGCGAAATTTGGTTTATATTTTTGTATTAGACAATGTTAGTTATTTTTATTCTTTTGGAAATGGATAATTTAGTCTTTTCCATTATTCATTGGTTTTGATTCTTTATCAAAATATTATAACTTACATTTACTTGATATAACTGTCTCATATAATAAATTCTTGCATGTTAATCCACAAGGTAATAAAAGAAAACTGATAAATAATAATTCTACTTCATTATGGCATGAGTGTTTAGAACATATCTCTATATAAAGAATTGAAAGGCTTATACCGTATGGAATTCTTGATCCACTTGATCTATTACGCTTTGTTTGTTTATGATTTTAATTTTTGTTTCCTATTTTTATTTTTCTAAATATGGAAATAAAAAAATAGTACAAAAATAAAAAACATACAAATGCAATACGGAAACCCAAAAATAGTATAGAAACATAAAAAAATACAAAACCAATGAAAACACATAAAAATAAAGATAAAAATAAAAAACAGAAATGGAAAACTAAATCAAACAAGCCCTAAAATTTTACCATCTAATATCTTTCATAAGCACATCGATCATACGAATGTTATGCCATTTGATGATATGTTAGTTTAGTGGGAGTTTGTATTTATAGATATTTATAATTATAGACATATCTTATGGATTTTTATGATTTAATACTACAATATAAAGGATTTTGTAAGTTTATACTCTGATTTAATTCGGTTTTATCTCACTAAGTAATAAAGTAGAATTAGTTGGAAATAAACAAACGTAAAATTTTTATACTACATATCCATACTTTGGCCTATATTATTAAATTTATAGATATATATGACCATTGATTAGTATAGTCATGAATTGTGATGAAGATTTTTTCCATTTTATATTTATATGATTGATAGATTGGATTATTTAAAAATAATTTAATAATAATACCTATTTTAAACTCATAAAGTTATTATGACATATAATTATAAGAAATTATATACATAATCCAAGAGGGAGATTTTTAAAATTTTCGATCGAGTTACATATTTATATAATTATATATCATGAAGTATTATAAGATTTGACCTACGATTAAAAGTTATCTAATAAAGTTTTAACTTAATAGGTTTAAATTATTTAATTGAGTATGCGTTATTATGTATGTACAAATTCAAGGATTATATTTTTAATTTATGATAAATAACTTATAAATAAGTATTATATATAAATGAGTAGTTATAATCTTGAAGAAAATATTAGAGTTTCTTTTTTCCTATCACTAGAAAAGATAAATAACGCATATATATTTTTTGGAAGGCCAAAGTCAAAAAGAGCTGTGCACCTCAATTACTTTTATTTAATAGATTTAATTTTGTTTATTCTTGATAATCTGATGTGATTGATCCGAATTTATATTGTAATTTTACTAAAATCTTACATAAGAATGTTATTTCTGTATTTTTATATTTTTAATGGACATTTAGCTGAGCTGTTTAACGTTTTTAATAAATGACAAGCTGATGCGTTGGCGGCCATGTGCTGTTGTGCGGCCCGGACTTAAAAAAAAAAACCAAAAGACAGAAACGCAAAACAGCCGTGTCAACGTCAACTAAAACGGTTGTCATGTGGCTTTTGTCAGTTGTTACCCGTAATAAACGAAATCGGGAAAGACTTCGTATATCTTTTTAAACTGTATTTTGGTTGAATGTAGAGGTCAGCAAAATTGATTTATAATTCTGAACATATTATTAATAAAATTTGAAATAATTTCCTTTTCTTTTTCTTTTTGATTTTTTTCTGTTAAAATCTTTACCAACATTTAGTTTGATTGTGATGAACATAAAGTGAAATGTATTTCATTTTGTCGACCAAGGTAACGCTGTTTAATAATGTCAAGGGAATTGACATAAAAACTAGATATTAATATTATAAATAATTATTGTTGGTCCATATAAAAGCTAACAGCTTTTGGCTTTGTTAAAATTAAAAATTAAAAATTTCATAATTATGCTTTTACATAGATTTTTTAAATAAAATTAATAATTAATTTTTCTTTGATGAAGTGCAATGGCATACATAGAAGCATATTTTTCACTTTTTGTTTTTGTTTTGCGTATCATTTTTTATTATTTATGTAAGAGTTTAGAGATATGATTTTACTTTCTATAGATATTGAGCATAAATTCGTTTGAAACAATTACATTTCATAATTTGTTATTATCGACTCATATCAGGAACATATTAACAGAAAGTGCATGTTTTATAAGATAGTTGACGAACACATCTCTTCTACCAATCATTAGACTTCAAAAGGAAAAAAAAAAGGAATTATTAACTAATATTCATAGTAACAAACGGAAAAATACTCTCCAATTTATCATCTAACTAAATAGTAAAATACCGAAATTGGAAAAATTTTCCGTTTAATTTGGCAGCAAGAAACTAACGCCGTAATCTCAGAGCAGGTCCCAGTAAGCGATGGTCCTAATACGGCTAAAGCTCTTCTTCATTCTTCTTTCAATTTTTAGGCCTTGGTGGTTGGCATTTCAAATGAAATGATAACTAAACCCATATTTTATGAATACGATTCATAGACTCTGAGGAATACAAGTGAAAAACACTCGATGCTGAGACATTCATGTTGGTGGTGAGTTTTTGCTATAAAAATCCGATCTTGGCCAACCTTCTATGGCCAATTAATTTCCTTAAAAAAAAAAAGGTCGTGGAGTAAATAGTTAGTTCTAATTGCAGCAAGAATTTCATAAAACATACATTGCTTTTCCTGCAATGTGGGGTCCTTTTGATTTTTCCCTTTTCTATTTTTCGTTTTTTATTTATCTTTTCCCTCCGTTGTAAATGACAGACAGCCTGATGACCAGCCTGGAAAGGGTTGTTGTAGCTGTGTAGCTGCCCACTCAAAAAGCTCTCTGCTTGATGGGGTTTTATGGCAGTAGCCCCTCATTGACTCAACACAATTCTTTCTCTACCTAAGTTTTTTTCTCTTTCTGCTTCCTTTGTTCAGGTAAGGGTGTATATTCTATCAAAGCTTAAGACTGCACTATTTTGTTCTGAAGTTTGATTGGAACTTGTTCAGTTAGATCTGGTTATAAGAGGAGTGGAGACTGGGGAATTACTGAGTGAGTAACTGGATTTATAGGATTTGATATTTGGTGCCTGTTCGTTTAAGGCTTTTAGGAATTCTTTGTTGTTAGATTATGGTTGCTTGAGGTGGGAAAAGGTGATTGTTTGGTTTCTTTGGAGCTTGTGGATCGGCAGAAGGAGAAGATGAAACTAGTAAAATGCTTACATGTAGCAATTGCTCTTCTTTTGCTGCATTTCATTTGTTACTACGCATCATCTGCTACATTTATTCCTGTTGATAACTACTTGATTGCCTGTTCTTCACAAAATGTCACATATCGAGGTATGACTTTTGTTCCTGATTCGGGGCACTCTTCTCTCTCATTAAAAACTGGAAATTCTTTTGTTACTAGCTCCAATTCTACTGCCCCAGCTCCGATCTATCAATCTGCTCGAATCTTCTCGGGCATAGCTTCTTATGAGTTTGACATTCAGCAACCGGGCAGGCATTGGATCCGCCTTTACTTTTACCCTATTCCTGGCCAAAACTTGACATCTGCATCCATCACCGTACTCACAGATGAATTCGTGCTCTTGCATAATTTCACTTTCAAGAACTATAAAGGTTCATACTTGTTCAAAGAGTATACAGTCAACGTGACGTCACATTCTTTAACCCTCTCCTTCATTCCTTCCAACAATTCTGTCACATTTGTTAATGCAATTGAAGTTGTTTCCATTCCGATTGGTGTCCTTCCTGATCAAGCATTGGCTCTAAATCCATCTATTACAATAAATGGTCTCAACACTTCCCTTGGAAACAAGTAAGAAGAAAACTAATAACCTGCTTTAATTCACATCCTATATCTTATATATATATA
>JAOXYD010000136.1:26535538-26548322 GCA_028565735.1 Pinacopodium congolense | reverse complement strand
TCAACGACGATACGGCAGCTGAGGGTCTTGATCTGTCAACCTTCACAAATGGCTTAGCAGTACCATACTACAGAGACTTTGTTTCCAACTCCTCAATGCAGTCAGGTACTCTGAATATCAGCATTGGTCCAGATATGCAGTCTGATATTACAAATGCGACCATGAACGGATTAGAGATTCTGAAGATAAGCAATAAAGCAAAAAGCTTGGATGGGCTTCTTTCTGTTGCTGACCTCCTTCCTGAGTCATCCTCAAAGACAAAAAAGACAGGAATTATAATTGGTTCAATTGTTGGAGCTGCCGCTGCATTTGCTTTAATTGGACTGTGCTATTGTTGCTTCATAAGGCGGAAGTCGAAAACTATTCAACAAGGGCATCCACGGCATCTTTTTCCATTATATGGAAATTCTCAGACAATGACAAAGATGTCTACAACTTCTCAAAAGAGTGGTACTGGAAGCTGCATTTCATTGGCTTCCTCCAACCTTGGTCGGTCTTTTACATTTCAAGAAATCCTAGACGCAACCAATAAGTTTGATGAGAGCCTGCTTCTTGGTGTGGGTGGATTTGGCAGGGTCTACAAGGGAACTCTTGAGGATGGGACGAAGGTGGCTGTCAAAAGAGGTAACCCCAGATCTGAGCAGGGACTTGCTGAATTCCGAACTGAGATTGAAATGTTGTCCAAGCTCCGTCACCGTCACCTTGTCTCTCTTATTGGCCACTGTGATGAACGGTCAGAAATGATTCTTGTCTATGAGTACATGGCCAATGGACCGCTCAGGAGCCATCTTTATGGAACAGATCTACAACCATTAACATGGAAACAACGGCTAGAAATATGCATTGGAGCTGCAAGAGGACTGCATTATCTCCACACAGGTGCAGCTCAAAGCATTATTCACCGAGATGTAAAGACAACTAATATACTCTTGGATGAGAACTTTGTAGCCAAAGTTGCTGATTTTGGCCTCTCGAAAACTGGCCCTGCCCTGGATCAGACCCATGTGAGTACTGCTGTTAAAGGAAGCTTTGGCTACCTTGATCCTGAATACTTCAGAAGGCAACAACTAACTGAAAAATCTGACGTCTATTCATTTGGTGTGGTTCTAATGGAAGTTCTATGTACCAGACCAGCCCTGAATCCTGTCCTACCCAGGGAACAAGTTAATATAGCGGAATGGGCAATGACCTGGCAAAAGAAGGGAATGCTGGATCAAATCATGGACTCCAATCTAGTTGGAAAGGTGTGTCCAGCTTCTCTCAAAAAATTCGGTGAGACAGCTGAGAAATGTCTTGCTGAATATGGGGTTGATAGACCATCAATTGGAGATGTCCTTTGGAATCTTGAGTATGCACTTCAACTGGAGGAAACGTCTTCCGCGCTCAATGAGCCTGAGGATAACAGCACAAACCATATACCCGGAATCCCTTTGACGCCCCTTGAGCCATTTGACCATAGTGTAAGCATAATTGATGGAGGGATCTCATGCACAGATGATGATGCAGAAGATGCTGCTACAAGTGCTGTATTTTCCCAGCTAGTCAATCCTCGCGGAAGATAAGAAGGAACAGATACCCAACTTATCTTCGCACTCAAAGTTCACAAAAGAACAAGAATACCAAGTGACACAGAAGGTTATTTCTTGTAAAGTGTTTCTGTACTTTTGCTTCAATTTTTGTATTAACGTATTAATGATGGATAACAATTAATCCATCAGAAGTGCTATTACTGTCATTGTCTTGATTTCAATTCATTTTGGTTTCACCTGGATAGGTTATTACTTCTACACAAGTATTAGGTATAACAATGTACTCATATTACACTCTTTTTCTTAACAAAAGAGTTTGAAATAAGGTGTAGCTTGTGATTTAGTTATCTGGTGGACTTGCATATTTCTCTGCTTAATGGCTGAAATTCCTCCTGCAGTAATTGAGTTGTGTTTCTTAGAAATTATTGGAATATAATAGTCTTTATGTTCTAAGGACAGAAATAGTCTTTTCTGTTAAAGAAAACTTATGGCTGAATATTCAGATACAACTAGTAGGGTGATGCTACTTTATCCTTCACTTCCCATGGCAAAATAAACAAAATGTTGTGAGCATAAAGTGGTCAGGAGTTTTGTTCTCTTGAATCGTTATCAGGTATCTGAACTTGTTGAATTAACTTACAATGCAAATAAGGTGCCTTGCATATTCCACATCTTCTGATTTTAACTCTAACAACTCCTTTTGATCCTCTCAACAACCTCCAAAAGACAGCATGTTGAGAAACAATTGATACTAACATCAAAGCCCAAAGCTCTGTTCAGCTCCCTGACCCTATGCTTTGATAAAAGAAATATGTTTTTGTTTTAGTTTCAAGCATAAAGAAAGATGCTTTTCTCCCCGTTCTTTGCTTAGTTTTGAAACACAATCGGGTAAGTGTATAATAAAACTAGAAACTCAGAAACATTTGACAACCACCAAATTAAAGAACTTGCATCTGTACAAAGTTTAAGCAACGTCTAAAGGGAACTTCCAACCAGGCAAAATGGCCATGAGAACAATACTAGAAATCTTCTGGAGCCCTTAGTAATTAGTTTTATAAAAAATCCATGCCCCAAATATTTTTTGTCCAATTTGGTCACCAAGGAGTATATTCAAGACGAAAATAACTTTTCATGAAATGATACCAATGGCTATGTTGCATTGCGTTGCGCCTAGCAACAAAACTGCGACAAGTCCATTTGTGCGCTTTTAAAAAAGAAAACTTCGAAAACAAAAGATTTTGCGGTGAGCGTGGATCGAACACGCGACCTTCAGATCTTCAGTCTGACGCTCTCCCAACTGAGCTATCCCCGCGTCGCACTGCTAGGATTATCACATTATTAATGTTATCCCAATATATTATGGCCCACTACCAAACGACAACTGAAGTGCTTCACCCAGAGCATACGACAACTGAAGTGCTTCACCCAGAGCATACGACACCTGATCATAGGATTATCTAGACATGGACTTTTTAAAGGTTCTCAGCTTTCTCTACTCTACTACCTGACATCAACTTTTAATGGAAATGGAAAGACTTTGAAAAAGATCTTTTCAGAATCCTGCCCAAGTTTCCAAACTTTGCCTTTAATGACTGCTCTCTATAATTATCTGCCGAGTTGTCGACACCAAACATCTTCCATTAGCATACAGAACTACTTTTTCCACTCTAGACCAAGCTAAAGATTGCACCTTTCACACGAAAAGGGTTTTAAATTGAGAGTCTTTAAGGGGGATTGGAGACTGATGAAGGTGGAGAAGGGAAAAGATGTGATTTTGTTGGAAGAAGAGGATTTTGTTTTGGTGAGGTTTGATAAAGATTGCTTTGGCTGTTGATAAGTTGGGATGTTTGCTATGGTTTTTAGGTCTCGATATTTATTTTTATTTAAAATCGATAAATAATTGTTTGGTTATTAATATCCTACAATTTTATTACTCATAATAATAAATATTAAACAAGAATTATACTGTATTATTTTAATAAATTAATTAAGTTATTAATTTTATTTTAGTTTTATGTACTTGTTATTAATAAAGTCATAATATTTTATTAAAAATAAGTGAGAAATTTTATAAAATTTTATTTCTAAAAAATATATTTTTAAAATTAAAATTAATGTTATTAAATAATTTGATATTTGAATTTGTAAAATATTCATTAAATTATTATTAAATTTGAAATATAAATTGTAAAAATAAACTAAACTATATTGCATAATTAAATCATACATTTATAATTCTATTAATAATTAGTATTAAATAATTAAATTATTTTTATTATTAAATAAAATCAATTATAAAGATGAAGTTACAATTTTGATAAATTATGAAAATAAAAACTAAAAACTCAATCAAATTCTCTTTTATGATAGCCTTTTATTTAAAAGTCTCATTTTAACTCTTAAGATTTATATTAAAATTTAAGTTAGATTGTAGCATTTGTTAATGTTAAAAAAGATTCAAACATTTATCAAATTGAATCCCAAATTTTGTGAGGATTCCTAATGTGAAGCTTAGGCATAAATAGCCTAAAACTCGATTACAAGGAAAAAAAAACTTTAGGATCATTTTGAAATCAAGTAAGAAATTTTACCTTAATAACACTTAAAATTTGATTCAAGATAAATATGCTTCATGATGTCAATAAGACAACTACAACATAATATGAACTTTAATGTTAGCTCTAAGGACAATTTTGTCACTTTACAACTAAAATAAACATAAAGACATGGAAAGCAAACTCCAATAAATTTTCCATTGAAAGGGATCATAAGATGATTCATTATAAAAGCATCAAGTGCATTAGTTAAACCAAATAGCATTACTAACCACTTGTATAAAATATGTTTTGTTTTAAATGCAGTTTGCCATTGATCAACCTTTTTCTTGCCACTTTGATGATAACTATTCTTTAAGTCAATTTTAGAAAACATACTCGAGCCATGCATTTTATCAAGCATATCACCTAATATAGGGATTTGATGTCTATACTTTACTGTAATTTTATTAATGACTAGGTAATCCACACACATACATCATGCTCCATCTTTCTTGGGCACTAAAATGAATATGTGCTAAGGCTCTCCTTACAAATCATTTTTGCAATAACTTATCAACTTGCCTCTAAATCTCTTTTATTTTCTCAGGATTAGTTCTATAGTCTGGCCTATTAGGGATTGATGCTTCAATAAGAAAGTCTATTTGGTGTTCAATACATTTTATGAGAGGTAATCTTTATGGTATTTTTTTGGGACACAAATATGCAAATTTCTAGAATGAAGAAACAACTACACTACGTAAAGAAGGGTTAAGATTGTGAATAGAAAACAAAATATCCTTATATAAAAGTATAAGTAGTTATTGTCTTGCTAAAGTTGCACTTTTGATCTTACCTTTTTATTTCACAAAGGCACTAACTCTCTTATTTTTCTCTCCATTCTCGTAATCCTTTCCTTCATGCTCTTCTCTCTTTTGTGAAAATTCACTCATTCTTTTTTCAGTCTTTTATGCACACTCACTGTCTTTTTTCTGTTCTAAACTGATTTTTTAATTTTTCTTTCATTTTACACTCTCTTGCTATCCTTATTTAATCTTTGTACACCTCTAATGGTTTAAGAGGAGTTAAGATAATGCTATGGTTATTCTTGGTAAAAGAATACTGATTTTTATACTTGTGATGGGTAATCTTCCTTTCATACTATGATAGACACTTCGAAAATAGATGACCAACATGCATTGACGCAACATCACAAAGAACATTCATCCTTGTAGTTTTTAATAAAGGAAGTTACTAATATATACTTTATAACCTTAATCTTGCAACATTTATTAAATCAATTCAACTTATACGGTTTATGACATTTCAAAGTAGACAAACTCAACTTCTTTACCAGTGAGGTACTATCAACATTAATGCTAGTACTATTAATAATCATGTTGAATATCTTATTGTTTTGATGGAAAAAATATGAAAAATGTACTCACATTGAACTCCATTACCATATTCTTTAGGCCGAATTATGAAAAATGTACTCACATTAAACCCCATTACCATCTTCTTTAGGCTAACTATTGAGAATAAGCCTAGTAACCAACATCTCTTTATATACAAATTCCTCAATTTCCATATTGTTACAACCCTCCAATGTTGTCACTTGAACTTATGCTCTCCACGTCACCATCATCTATTAAACTTTTAACACCTAAGACATTTAAAATCATGTGACTTAAAAGACGATTTAGTTTTAGGTTAGTTTTTTCATCCTTTTAATTTTTCCATGAAGAAGTAGAGCTAAAATAATTAGATCCTCTAAAATTTATTTGCTTCTCTAATTTGATAGCCTTATGTAACAAATCTTGTATCTTCACATAACATTGTAAATCAATTGCTTTAGTTATCTCTTTATTTAACCTACCGATAGACCTTGCTATAGTAGCCTTTAGATCCTCCTCTACATTAACTTTGGTCATAACTATCTCTACCTATTTTTAGTAATCTTCATATTTTAAAAATCTTATGTCGATCTTTGCAACTTTATATACAAATATCTATAGTAATGATTAAGAACAAACCTCTTATACATCAACATTTTCATCTTTTACGAGCTTTAAATAAGCCTTTCACTATTCCTATTCCTTTTAAGCACAAACCTATCTCACTAAATACTAGTATAATCTATAAACTTAACTAGTGCTAGCTTCATCTTCTTCTCCTCGTAATAATTATGATATTAAAAAATATGTTCAACATTTCGCTCCTACTCTAAGAATAACTTAGGATCATTCTTCCTTTGGAAGGTGGGTCTCATCATCTTGATGCTCCCTAAATTACTACCTTATCTTCCAAAAAGCTTTGCACTTTTATTTGAGCTATTCTCCTTATATTCATATCTCTTACTTCTCCCTCAAACATGGAGTTTTTAAAGGGTCAAGATTAGGATGAAAACTCCATGCTATACAACCTTGCGTTAAGAGCCTTGAATTGCTTTTGAATAGATTTAATAAATAACTTGAGATCCATGTCTTTATCTATACCACTACTTATCTTAAATTTGTAAAGAGAAAAATGTCAGTAATAAAACTGAATTTGTTTACCTCACATACTCACTTACGTGATTACATTTAATATGATGTTTAATCACTCATGTTCTACTTAAATTTGGCTTTTCTTAATATTGTGTTCACCACTTTTCCCTTTTACCACTCAAATCTTACCTTGAAAGCTATTTAAATATCAATGATCCTAACAAAATAGTAACCAATGATTTGAATAAGAAGAACAAAAATAGCAAATGAAACTAGGAATGTAAGTAGAATTAAAAGACAATAACAATGAATAGAATAAGGAATCGAGGAACAAAAGAGACACTGAGTTTAATAGAACAAAAAACTAAGATAAGGCAGAAATTTATTGAAGAGAATTATAAGAAGAATAGATTTCTATTTCACTTGTGTTTTACTATTTGCAAAAGGATTAAAAACCAAATAGAACTTGAACAAAATAATAATTCAACACAACATTTAATTACTGTAATAACAATTTCTTTCTTTCTTTTTTTAACTAAATGGTAAAATTGACACAACATTTAATTGCTGTAATAACAATTTTTTTCTTTCTTTTTTTAACTAAATGGTAAAATTGAGTAAAATCAAGCAAATGCACACAAGTTACTAGATACTTAGAAGAATGGACTAAACAAAGGAAGCAAGAATGGATGGGATGAAAAAACACAAGATCATAATGAAAAATAATATAGATATGTCCTAACATTACTAGTTTTTCCTCATCTTAATCGTCTCTATCATCAAAAACATCTTCAAAAATACTCTTAACTTGGTGATGCTAGCCATCATTATTTTTCATATAGTACTGTTTTCTTCTTTAATATCTTCATTCACAAACTGAATATCATCATCTATCCCTTATAACCTAGCACTAATAGTTGGGTCAACTCCTAACCTATCACCCATATTATTTCCATAAGTTATAATCGATACTTTAGGAACGGTAGTTAGTATATTTAACTTGTGTATTACATAATCATTAACCATCCTATGAATTTTTATCAAATTAATTAGCCTAATGTAAGTGACATTTAATTCAATGACTCATAAAGACCAGCTTGAATTTTAAAATAGGAACCTTGTAATAAGGTTTGTCAATTTGGTTATATTCTAGCCCCATCTTCATCTTATATACCTACCCATAACTTACAACATCTAGGTCCACTTTTTCAAAAATATCAATTGGCCCCCACTAATAACTCACTCAAAATGCAATTTAAACTCATCATCATAGAAAACCTTATACTTGCGTATTGATGTAAAGTGACTTGTGGAATACATATAAATGATGCATGAAATCAACAAAATGTCGATATTTATAAAGCATATAAACATGTAAAACATCCTATAAGTTCAATATCCTATAACTATGGCCTCGAGTGGACATAGAATCTAGCCCAAAGAAGACATAGAATCAAAATTAGGGAAAATATATGATATTATTATATTATTAGAATATTGCTAATTAAAATTGTCTCTTAAGCATGAGATATGATTTTAAGAATGTTACATTTATATTGTTAAGTCCTTTTCGTAATATTACAGGTCATTTCAAGTAGTTTCTTAGTCTTTTATTTAGAAAAAATTAAAAAATCTCCTGTAGCATCACAAGAATTCAAATTTCTTTTTATTAGCCTTTAATACCAAATGCATAGTTAACAAATATGTTCAAATGCAAATGACTTTTTAAAAACCTAAATGCTGAGATAAGAAATATACATCATCAATCATTGTTGTCTCTCAAGTTATATTCTTTGACACAACAACAAATGAAAAAAATGTCAAGATTTATAAGAAAATATCATATAATGACAATAAATGATAAAGTTCACACTATTTATCTTCTTTTCTTATAGATAAAACATATTTTTAAAAATCAAGATAATAACATGCATTTAGAACCCCATGTAATTTAAATAAAAAAAATTACCAAATCACTTAAAGCATGATATCTCACAATTTTCGCCTTCTATAGAGTGTTCTTCAAACAACGGACCATTGTAAAGGATCTTACTTTCTATGTAAATGACATATTCCCATTATTAAACTAAATGAAGAAAAAAGAGGGTAGAAAGTTAAGGAAAAAAAATTAAAAGTGAGATTAAATAAGAGTTAACGCCAATTTTGTCAGCAAAGAGATACAAAAAATAATTAAATAAACAATAGATTTGGAATCAAGATGAGAGAGGGTGAGAGAGAGAGAGAGAGAGAGAGAGAAGTTGCAAGTTACTCTATATAGGTCATCAAGAGAAAGACAGGATTTAAGTTTATGTTATTTGAGAATTGGCTAAAAATACCATTTGATCCCTAAGGTTTTGAATAGAATACAGGTCTAAGTCTGATGTTTTAAGGTATACAAAATCAACCTTAAAGTTTTATAAATATTTAAAAACAAATATAAAGGTTTATAAACTTGTTTAAAACAAACATTGACCTATTAATTCTGTTAACCATCTCTTATGTGCCACTTGTCTATGTCACGTGTCAATTTTTTATTCATCTAAAATTTTAAGTGGTTCCTAGAGTACCAGCATTGCAGCATTGCAGTCTAACTAATAGTGCTGGACCCACTAATATACACATATGCAACGGCGTCGTTTCATAAAAGAGGAGAAGAGCTTCCTCCATTGAAAACGATGACGTGCTTTTGGGTGGATCTCTCTGCTTTCTTCATTCTCTGTCTCCGTTCCCAGCATCGTCCATTTGTCAGTCATCATTGCCTCCAACAGTACCATTGAGAGACCAAGACTTCATTCAATGACTGCCGTTGTAGCTGTCATTCAGTGATGTCGCTAGAGAGAAGAAGTCGTCTAACTTGATGAAGACATTGGTGACTGCAACTATCCAGTAGCTAAAATCCTCTTTCCCACCCAGATTGATTAAATTCATAGGCCATCTATGTCCCTCTCTGGTAAACTGACATTTGCATATGTAGTTTTCATTGTTTGTGTCCCATCCAAATGTTAGTTTTCATTATTTTATTTTGGTTTAGCAAATTAGGACCCTTGAATACTAACAATTTTGTCTGCATTACATTACAGGTAAAGTAGTGGTGATAGTGATTTCTCCAAAGGAGTGGTGGACCTTTTAATACCGGTTATAGGTAATCCACTTTTTACTGTGTTTTGCTTTGAATGTGTTACAGACAAAATACGGGTTTGTCTTGTGTGTTCCAATTTCAAGACTTATTTTCATAATTCAATTCTAAGTTACGATTTCTATCAATTTGAAGACTGCAAAGTCAACTAACTACTACAATTTGTTGCTTTCTTTTTAAAAATATGCGTATGTAGTTCCAATCTACAGTTAAAAGTTTGTAAGTAGATGAATTACTTGATTGAATGACTATATTTTACATAAAGGCTTACAAAAAATTGGTTATATTTCGAAGTTTACGAAAAATTGCTTTTGGATGGAGCATAAAAAACTTACTAGATTTACAGGCATATGTGTTAGATTATCTCAATTAAATAATCTTTTTAGTATTCATGGTATTCATTAAAATAGTAGTAAGTTGATAATATAAGGTTGTATTTCTAGTCGAATAGTTAGTAGCAAATATAAACATAACAATAATATAAATTAATTCTATTAGGTAACAAATATAAACATAATAGTATCTTTAACTCATATTAGATGCCTTGTATACAATTTTCAATATACTTTGTCCAGAAAATATCATATGTTATGTTATCTGACACTCACCTTCTCACATAAGAGATTATGGACAATATTTAATGCATTTGTGAACACTGAATAGTAACATAAATAGTAAGAGTTTTTTATACATAAATAACAAGGATACATGCAAGAATAGTAGGTGTTTGATGCTGAACATACAAGTAATTCACTATTCATAAACATTTTTGTGGAAGGATTAATAATAGCTTAAATTAATGAATATTTGTTTTTTCCTTTAATTTGTGAAATACATGGATGCACCACAAGATCAAGATGTAAGTAGGGTGAATTTAGATGAAGATGACCATTTTCAAGTTACAAAGAGGTAGGATTTAGTTGAAGATGATGAATGTGATGAATGTCAAGTTAAAATGATGGTGATATAGTTTTTTGTGATGATGAAGTGTAAGAAGATGAAAGTGATGTTGGCATAGTTCCTTATGATGGAAGACTTGATGTGCAATATGAGATAACTGAATTTGAAGTACATGCTCTCTATGATAATGAACTTGTTAAAATAAGTTCAACAGATTGTTGTGGGAGTCCATTGGATAATGATGAGTATTCCAGTGGAGAGGAGCCTAGTGAACCATTGAGAAGACCAAGTAAAAGTGTTAGAAATCAATTAACTGGTGTAGCACCATAATAGGCATTAAGGATGGAGTTTACAACTGTAAAGGAGTTAAAAAATGCTGTTATTCAATATGTTGTGCAAACTTGTTTCAAAGTGAGGTGAAAAAAAAGTGAAAGTAAACGAATTAGGGTTGGATGTATTCATAGATGCTCATGGGAGTTATATATTAGATATGATAAAAATGAAAGATGTTTCAGAATAAAAACATACAACCCTAATCGTAGTTTTTTAGATCTATACAACATCTAAGAGGAGGTAAATTAGGTGTTACAAATTCTTCTAAGTTATACAACTTAATCTTTTACCAATTTATTTAAATACAGAAGCTAAACAACAATTCTAAATTATAGAATTGAATAATAACAATAAATTAAGCAATAAATGTATAAAAGTTAAAAAGTAAGGAAGAAGGACATAAATGATTTATTCTAGTTCAAAGCTGTCCACTTATTCTTACGTCTAGTCCCTAGCATCACTGTTGAGATTTTTGCACTATTGCAACTAAAACAAATACAATGTTAGCAATACAATCCTTTTTTAAGGCTCAAGAATAACCTTTCACCCTCTCTTTCAAGGCTAAGGAATAATCTATTACTTCCTTTTCTAAGGCTAAGGAATAACATCTCAACACACTTCTTTCTCAAGGCTCAAGAATAATCTTTACAAGAGATCATTTATAATTTCTACCCTTCTCAAAACTACACTCCACAAAATAGTTACTCATGACTCACCAAGATGTATAAGGGCTCACAAAATTCTTGTGTATGAAAATGTATCATAAAATACACTAAAAAACTCAACTTCATATATAAACTCACAAGCAATACTCAATAACACTTAATCTCGATGTATAAAAGCTTTCTATCTTTTTTGCATGTAAAAATTACACAAATAACTCCTATTTATACTCATTTCAAATGCTTATAGGCATTGCTCAAAGTTCCTTAACATTAATTCATTTTAATATTACAAAACTAGTCATTGTCCAACGTTCATCTACCAACTTGCAACATTTGGTTGACTGATATAACCATGGTTGATCGATCTTCATCATTCAATATATGTATAAAACTCGTTTTACATTAAATACCGTAAGTGCACGGATCGTTGCTTGTAATATAATCGGATATCATCCTATAAGAATTGTATTTAATCACCACTTAATTCAGGTTAAACTTTATTTAAGGAACAATTTTAAGTGATAAAAAACTAAAAAATAAACTAAAATTAAACAAACCAGCAATGAACAATCAATAGGCCAAAGTATAGGAATTTGATAACTATTGCTTGAGATTAGGAGTTACTTATATCTCTATTTTGCTTCCCTCTTATCTTATTGGTTTAATTATGCTTGACCCAAGATTTCTTAAAGTTTAATTACCATCTCTCAAAGTGTAATTAGCTGTCCCTAATTAAAATAAGATAGAATTAATCATGCTATCTCTCGATTTACACATCTTTTCCTACCCATTTAACTAGATATGAAGCAATCGTATAGGTAATTAATCAAATAACTAAGTTTTCTCTTCAACTACTTGAAAACCTAAATGTTTATAGGTCTATTGGGAGTTCGCTCTCTCATATAGGTCCAAGAATTAATCATATAAGTCATAACATCATAACTACTTTACTAAATCATTAATCATACTAATTTATTCATCCAGTCATCATTTATTCAATTCATTCAACATATACTTATGCAATACCTTACATGTATTTAACCAAAAATTAATAGGATTTTCACACACATAAAATACAAACAACAATTCTTAATTATGCATCCTATATGCAAATACTAAATATGATTGTATATGCATGATTGGGCCCCCTTTAGAGTCAATCCACCTCCATAAGAGAATACTATTTTTGATGAGGCTG
>JAOXYD010000136.1:26457427-26480589 GCA_028565735.1 Pinacopodium congolense | reverse complement strand
GAATTTGAAGACCTTAGAGGCACAATAAAATTTTGGTTCCTTCATAAATGTTTTAACTTTATGTCTCTAGATTTATTCTCAATTAGAATTACCCAAATTGGAGCTATACATACCATGATATGGCAAAATTACCGAGGTATATTCATGCCAAAATGAACAAATTACCCATTTACCCAAATCTTTTACATTAGATATCTTTGATGCATCTTAGACATGCTACAATACTTCTAGGGTATATTTTGGGGTGTTACAGATACTTCCACATGTTCCATGATAGAAGTATATCCTCTATGTATGCTAGGTTCATCGAATTTTGAACTTTTGAGAAATATAGTTAGATCTTTATCAAAGGTATAGGAAAACAAAATGACATCCCTTTAAGAAGTCAAGGACTTTAATACCCTTCCCCTTGAAAAACAAATTGGATCCCTCTAATCATATAAAATTAGACCAAGAAAGACAAAAGAAGAGAAGACTATCTAAAGAAAGAAGAACATGACATTTAAGGCATCGAGGGAGGTGTAAAGTGATGATGCCTCCAAAATTCAAAGTGATGTTGGGGATATATCTCAAATTACAAAGAGTTTCAAGAAATTTTTTAAAGAAGAAATATGCAGGAAGAAGGGACTAAAGCCAATGCAATTTCATTTCTAAAATTAAATTAACTAGCATTACATGTTTTGATGTCAGTAAATAAGTCATATAAGGTCACAATGTGCTCTCCTAAAGATAGTGACAAAAAGGAAAAGAAGGGAGGAAAGAAGAATAAGTCCTTGAAAGCTAAAACATTGGATGATACAAGTGAGTCTAAAGGTGCAGAGGAGTTGGAAAACATGTGCTTCATGGAAAATAATGAGGTGCCTTCTTTCTTTACCACTTATGATGAAGATGATTGTGTTATATGTTTTGTCTATGATGAATTGGTTGATTGTCTATAAGTATTAACTAAGAAAATTTTTTAGTAAATTATAAAGAAACTTTGAATTGATTAGATGGTTGAAAATTAAAAAAAGGAGAAACTTAGGCATGTATTAGAATCAAATAATCTAGATGAAAGTGATATATAAAAATTAGTAAATAAAAATACATCTTTGATAAAAAGAAGTATAATCCCTTAAAGAGTCAATATCTAGATTTATTAAAGGAAACAAAAAATTAGAATGAATGATAGGAGCACAAAAGGTTGTAAATGATGAATATGAACTAGGATACACTAATGAGAATGCATAATTTACTTATAGGACCATCTTTTTTAAAAGAAAGAACTTGGAATATGGACCCATACATAAGCCATATGAGTAAAAAGCACTCATAAGTAGTACACAACATAGGAAAATCTATTTTACATATAGGGATGGTTAAAACACAAGACAAGGTAGAAACAATGAGACTATGCAATATTATCAACCTAGGCTAAACCACCACACTGAGTCAAGGCTTAGCTATGTATATAGACATAAAAATAGGACCTATACTCATTTTTTTGCACCTATTAGGTCTATTATTGACATATTGAATAACTTTTCCGTGATAGATTAAGTAGTTGGAATATTACACTAAAAGGTTTGGATAGTAGGAATATAACTAGCCTATAAGGAACCAAATTAGTGTGGGTACCTCTATTAAAATGATTTTCTTACTTTTTAAATCACCAAAAATAAGAACAAATGGTACGTAGATAATGAGTACTCAAGGCGTGTCGTTGGTGGCCCCTATAAATCTATCTCAATAAAAAACAAAGTTGGTGGATTTATCAGGCTTAAAGACAATAACAAACGTAAGATAATTGGAATAGGGAAGGCTTGTAAGCCAAATCATGCTTTGATTGATAATGTTATTTTAGTTAATTTTTTAAAACATAATCTACTTAGTGTTGATTATATATGTGATAAGGATTATAAAGCAATTATGAGAAAATGCATACATAGTTTCTCGAATAATTGGCAAGGTATTGCATTTCTGGGTAAAAAAGAAGGAAATATTTTCATTATTGATCTAGGTGATCACTCTATCCTTGATTTGAATTGACTATGTTTTACAAGTGAGCATGAATTTATTTGGCATAGATGACTTAGACATGAAACCATGAAACTAATAATAAACCTCAACTCCATGCAACTTATTAATTGACTCTCAAGCATAAAATTTGAGAAGGACAGAATTTGTGGAGCATGTAAAATGGGAAAACAAGTAAGAAGTTCCTTTAAAAGTAGAAATTAGAACCAATTCTAATCTTTAGAACTGTATATGTATTTCTTTTGACCTACCAAAATTGCTAGCTTAGATAGTTTGTTTTATTCATTTGTCATTATAGATGATTATTGCAGATGTTTATGTAGGTTTCTTTTTAAGTAGTGAAGATGAATGCTTTGGATCATTTTTGAAATTCTCAAATAAGGTTCAAAATCAAAGGATTGTTAGCAGTCACCATGGTAGGGAATACAAAAATGACTTTTTTGAATGTTTTTTGTGATGATAACGGTATCTTTGATAACTTTGCACATAGGATGCCCTAGCAAAATGGTGTATCGAAAAAGAAATAATAGAAATTTACAAGAGATGGCTAGGGCCATGATTATTGAATATGGCTTACTATAGTATTTTTAGGCCAAATCTATTTGTCACGGGGCCATTATACTCTCCCCAGAAGATCAACTTCATGGAGTGGGTAATGCCCACACTTATAAGCCCTAAGATTATTCGTTCTCTATTCAATATGGGATTATTACACCATTCTACGTTGAGCTTCCCTCCTTTGGAGCACTCGGTATAACATTCTCCCTACACAACCTTGTGACATCCTCGTCACAGATGGCCCATCCTACCTACCACTACCGTTTCACCAATGACATATAGTGTGTGATGTAGAGTTAGATGAGATCAAGGGTTAGCTCTGATACTAATTTTTCATGGGGCCATTACCCTCTCCCCAAAAGATCGACCCGATAAGGTGCATAACGCCTCCACTTATAAGACTTAAGAACATCCATAGTCTATCCAATGTAGGGTTAATGCACACTTCTATGTCATGATTCCCTACTTTGGAGCGCTTGACATTACATATTGCTTGCGCATGTCATACAGTATATAAGGTGTATATTAGGCCTAAAGCATATAAGCCCCCTTACAATCTTTAGAATTGTAAGAAACCTAAAATTAGCTATTTTAAAGGTTATAGGTTCAAAATCTATATCTTAAACATTAAAGCTAAATTAAGCTAATTTGACTCTATAATAGATAATGGTATTTTTGTAGAATATTCCTTGACTAGTGAATCTTATAAACTATTTAACAAGAGGAATACAGTCATAGAATACTTCATGCAACTGTATTTGATGAAACTTCACTCTTGAAAGCAAAAGAAAGTTCAAAGAAGATGTAGGTTTCTCCATATACTTGGAAAATTTAGCCATTAAAAAGAAAAAGAAAAAGGATGGAAAAAGTACCTCATAATAGCCAAATGTTGAACCAAGTGAGAAACAAAAAGAAGACAAGCTCCATAAGGATTGGAAACATAAGAAGTATCATTCATCAAATCAAATGCTAGATAATGTTCAACAAGGTGGTAACTATTTGCTTTAATTTCATAAATTTAGCTAATCTTACATTAATTACTCAAATTAAACCTTATAATGCAGTAAAAACCATCTCTTCCTTGAATATGCCATATCTGCTTACCTATGGGTTAAAGTCCAATTGTTTTTTTATGCTTATATAAATAGTTATATTTGGTACCTTATAATATTAATGTAAATTCATCATGAAGCTTGAACTACCTATAGGAAGAAGATTACATAAACTTCATAATGGGACTTAGGTGCTTGATGTACTTAATATGGTAGGAAAGGAATCCTGAAATTTTCATAAACGTCTCCTTACAACCTCTAATGCTACTATAAAAGGTACTGAAATGAATGAGAAGTATAATTTGTGTTTATCCTTGAGCTAAGCTAAACACTTTAACATTATCTCAAAGGCTCTAACAAGCTTTGAAACTCTATCCCTTCAAATGTTTTAAGTCATAGAGATGAAGGTGTAGAATAAAGCATTTGAATTTTGTAATCATAAAGATGGGTTTGTATTACTAGTAAGATTGGTTTGTTAGCATAATTAGTTTCGTTACCTTGTTATTTACTATATGGCATTACATTCCATCTTATATTTTGATTGTCTTTCTTGGATTTATTTATTAATAAATTTTTATCTTTAAAAATGTAGAAGAATTCAACAATAAATATTGGATCTTAGTTATAAATGAAGAATTAAATCAATTTAAGAAGAACAAAGTATGGACTTTAGTGGTAGGACTATAAGATTACCCGATTATAGGTACAAATTGGGGTTTTCAGAATCAGCTAGATGAACAAGTTAATATAGTAAAAAAAAGGGTTGTAGGTTAGTAGCTAAAGGGTATAATTAAGAAGAAGTTATAGATTATGATGAAACTTTTACACTAGTAACTAAGTGCGAAATAATTATTCATTTACTTAAACTTGCATCTTATATGGATTTCAAACTTTTTCAAATTGATGTTAGATGTGCATTTTTAAATATATTTGTATAAGACGAGGTATTTGTAGATCTACCCCAGTTCTTGAAAGGCACGATGTGCCTAATCACGCTTTAAACCAACTAAATCATTATATGATTTAAAACAAAAACCTAAGGCATGGTACGATATGTCAAGTTCCTTTATTTTATAAAATGGATTTATAAAAGGAAATTTAGATACGACATTGTTTACTAAAAAGGATAAGAATGATATTTTAATTGTTCAAATATTTATGGATGATATTATTTTTTGTGTGACTAATTAGTATTTGTGCAAGTTATTTTGAAAGTGTATGTAGTTGGAGTTCAAGACGAGGATGATGGGTTAAATAAACTTCTTTGTTAAACTTCAAATAAAACATATTGAGGAAATATTTTTCATAAATCGAGCAAAGTACATGAAGGAACTAAAATGCTTTGGCATGGACTAAGATAAGCCCTTAGGCATTCCCAAGAGAATAAAAATAAAGCTAGATAAAGATTAGGAAGGTAAACCAATGATGTCAAGCTTTATCAAGGCATAAGTACAAGTCTATTATACCATACTATTAGTAGATTAGATATCATGTTTAGTATATATTTATATGTTAGATTTCAATCGTCCCCTAAGGAATCCCATCCATTAGTCATAAAATGGATCCTTATGTTTTTTTAATGGTATTATGGATTTAAGTCTTTCGTAACCTAGGGGCACATTTCTGAATTGGGTTGGGTATTCAGATGTGGACTATATTGGTAATTTGTTAGATGGGTAAAGTACATCCATAACAAGTCAATTTTTAAGAAATACATTAGTCTAATAGTTTTGCAAGAAACGTTTTTTAGTAGTTTTTTTTAATAAATTTGAAATAGATTAATCAAAATAAGAGTTATATACATAACAAGCTAAATGAAACCTCAAACGAGAATACAACTAAAAAGGAGACTAGAAGCTAAAAAATAACAACAAAACCAAAACTAAGGGAAGCCAGAAAATAAGATCTCGAAAGCCTTCTAACCCCACTGTTCAAATCATCAAGCAACTAATTCTTCTAGCTGGATTTTGAAATTCCAAGGGCCATATCCCCTGAGGTCATAACGGCCAAAGTAGTCAACAGACACTGTATAGAGAACCCAAGTAAAAGGACTACTCGCTAAAAGCTCCAATAAAACATGCAATTAATCAGAGGAGGACCTATCTTTAACTAGTCCTTTTACAGATGATTCTGACCTACATCCTCTAGGAAGCTTCACACAAATAAAGATTTCTGGGTGGTGCATTTTTTTGAAGTTGATGTAATATGCCATGCAATAAAAAAACCTAGGTTTTTTAGGAAACCTAATTAGAGGAGAACTAGAGTAGTCACTACTTTGAAGAAGTTTGATTCGGTCTTCTTGCTATTAAAGTAGTGGACATAGTGTGTCTACATAGGAGGAGACTGTCAAGGTCCTTCTTGAACACTGATGGCCTTCTCAACAAGTCTGAACATAGTATGCCTACATAGGAGGAGACTGTCGAGGTCCTTCTTGAACATTGATGGCCTTCTCAACAAGTCTATTAGGGCCTTCCTGGGGATGTTTCCTTGGATTAAGCAACTAATTTCTTAAATAGGCCAACATGTATAATCCTACGGCATAGGGTTAGAGAAAAAAAACACATGCAGATATAAGGACTATTACCTCTCATCCCTGTTTGGACTGACTGATTCCAGAGTGTGAAGCACTACTTTGGTTGATAGGCTCCCAACATCTAAGGCTACCTCTTTGAAGGTTATGTTATTTCGTTCTTGCTAAAGAACATAGATAGTGTTAGAAAAGGTAACAGTAAGGATGTTTATATTGAAATTTTTATGGTTAGGGTAATGACTAAACCAGAGTGTAAAATCATAGAGGTTTTGCAATATAGGCAATTAAAGATTGAAATAGTGAAGAACATGAAGCCAAACCATTTTTAAATAAGTTCATTCAAAGAGCAGGTGGTTAAATTTTTAATTTTCCAAAAAGCAGAGGGAATAGAAGGTATGGAAATTTAAAAAATGCAGTTTTTCCCTAGTTTGTAATCTGTTGATAAAGGCTAGCCATAAGATAAAAGAGCATTTAGGGTTAACTTGCTCATGCCAAACTAACTTGTGCCAAGCGACATGATGGTTCGCAAGTTTCAAGAGTTTATAGGCTGAGTGATTGGCAAAAGTTTTTGTCGGGCTTGCCAGCTATTCCAGTCTATTTGGGTGAGAATGTACTGGATGGTAAGGAAGAGGTTTAAGGTTCTGGATTGTTTCATTTGAAGCTTCTCACCAAGTCCTGGAGTTAGTTTGGATTATGTCCAAAAATTTTGCGTTCAGAGGTAGGTCTGATCCATTGATCATTCTTGAAGTGGTGAGATCTAAGAGGATACCTCTAGGATGCCAAAGCTCCTGCCATAAAAGAGTATAGACTCTATTTCCTATCCTGAATCTAAACCGGTCCCTTAAGAAGTCCCTAACTTGTAACAATTTCCTCCAAGTCTAAGAACTATTACAATTAGGCTTTGTTGTCAAAAAATTCCAACGATTTAGGATAATAACACGAACCCATTTGGCCCATAAGGCCTCATGGTCATTAAACAAAAACCAGATACGTTTTCCCAACAGGACAATGTTCCAAGTTGATAAAATTTTGAACTCAAGGCCATCCTCTTTCTTGGTTTTGCAGATATCTCTCCAATTTACTTTAACATGGTGACTTGAAGAAAGAGACTTAGACCACAGAAAATTCCTAAGATTTGCCTCTATATCTTTGAGGATAGACGAGGGAAGAATAAAGTGGATAGATCAGTAAACTTGGAAAGTAGCAAGAGATGTTAAGAGATTTTCTATGGCATCCTTCTCCTGATCGAGAAGGTTGGAGTTACTAGGACTGGAATTGAGATGCTCCTGGATACAATCAAGAGCAACTTGGTTCTAGCTGACTCTCCAATTGATTTCACCCACCATATGAGAATTTAAGGATTTTAGAGCGAATTTTACCAACTTCAATTTAGAAACAATTTGAAATACGAGAGTACCCTCAACCGGGGTAAACTAGGCCTCTTCAACAGTAGGAAGGAAGTCAGGGTAAGAAGCAAGGAAATTTAAAAATTGGAAAGAATTTTGTCTTTTAATAAAATGAAGTAATGTTGGACCACTAAAGGAGAATGATTAGAAATGTTATGGTTACAATAATGCAATGAGCCCTAGGAAAGGCACTGATCCAATGAGCATTGATAAAGGTTCTATCTAGCTTCCTAGTGATGTTAGGTTCTCTAGGCTATTTATTTGACTAGGTGAAACTAGGGCCACTAGAGTTGAGGTCAAACAAGGAGAAGGTCTCAACATAATCTTTAAAGTCCTTCATCCCTATAATAGCATAGGAGATAAAAGGATTGCATAATGGGCATAAAGGATTGCATTGAAATCACCAGCTACAAGCCAAGGATTGTTATTTATACTTTAAGAAATACTGTTTAGATTTGACCAAAAGGTTTTCCTATGATTATTGTTATTAGAAACATAAACATAGGTGACAAAGAAGGAGGAGGCACATCTAAAATAAATCACTTATACATGGATAAGTTGATCAGTGAAAATAAGAGTGGAATAATTATAACAGTTTAGATCCCAAGGTAGAACAAGTCTGGTGTTGGAGGAAGTTGACAAATTACTGTAGTACGGCTAAAAAGGGAAAAGGACCTGATAAGTACTATCCAATTGGAGTGAAGACTTAATTCTAGTTTCACTAAGGCCAAAAAAAAAAAAAAGAGACTCGGAGAGTGATTTTAAGAAATTTTTAACACCTAGTTGCTTCCTAACATTATTGACATCCTTAACATTTCAGAAAACTAAAGACATATCTAATTAAAGACCCAAACATAGAAACATCAAACACAACAATATGTTTTAGCTTTTTGATAATTGTGTTTTAGTTTTAGTTTTTCTAAGTGTTTTGCATGTGTTTCTTGCATAATAGGTTTTTATTATTGTGTTTTAAGACTTGTTTTTGTATGTTTTTGTTTAGTATAAATTTAATTATTGTTTTGTTTATGATTAGTATTAATTTAGAGTAAGTTTTGTTTATTTAAGTGTTTTTATTTATGTTTATGTTTTATTATTTAATTATTAATTTTGGGTTATAATTAAATCTCATTGGTGTAATTATTTATTGTGTAGGGTTTATTAAAATTTGAAAATTAAAGTTCAAAAGAAAGAAAAGAAAAAAAAAGATAAGATAAGACATGAAAGGAGAAAGAAAATTGGAGCAAAAGTCTAACACAAACCAAGACCAAGCCTAAGACTTGGTGAGTGTGGGCTGCACTGCTGGTGCAAGGGAGTCCAACCCACATGAAGAGTTCTACCGGACATTTGAAATTCAAGATCCTTAAAGACATACGATTGATAAGATAGGCTGCGGTAAGAATTGGATCAGCCTAATAAGCTTTAGGAACGTTCATAATGAATATAAGACCCCTAGTAAATTCTAAAAGATGCCTGTTTTTTCGTTCAGATATCCCATTCTAAGCAGCGGTATTAACACAAGTTGTTTGATGTATAATCCCTTGAGTATCTAGTTATGTTTGAAAGGTTTTCTCCATATACTCGATACCATTATCAATGCGTAAAATTTTCAATTGAGCATCAAATTATGTACTAATCATTCTATGGAAGGACTGAAAGCACGAGAATGCTTCATTTTTCACTCGCATTAAATACATCCAAGTCATCCTACTATAGCAAATAATAAATGTCACAAACTATTTATAACTAGATAAAGAAACCACTGGACTAGGCCCCCACACATTAGAATGAATCTCAAAAGGGACTGAACATCTATTATTAATGGAAGGATATGAAGTTTTAGTGTGCTTGGCAAGTTCACAAGCTTTACAAACTGAAGTTTCTACATGATACTGCTTGAATAAATGAGGATAAAGTTTTTCTAAAACAAAAAAAGAAGGATGTTCTAATTGCCTATGCCACTAAATAATCTGATGTTGGGTTGATGTAGAGTCACCTAGCAAAGCGTGAGTTTTGAAGGGAGGTGCTTCAACTAGTTGATTGATATAGACCATTATGCATTCTACCATAGCTAATCATTCTCCCCTATATGACACAATGAGAAGGAAAAAATTCAACTTTACAATTCAAATCTCTCGTAAGAGCACTAACATTATGTGAAAAATAGGGAATATGTAAGGCAAGTAATAAATTAATGGAAGGAGGACAACTTATAGAGCCTTTCCCACCAATAGGAGATAAAGACTCGTCAACTATACGGACTTTATCATGACCTAAATAAGATAATAGGTGGAGAATTTTTTCCGATCACTAATCATATGATTTGAAGCTCTAGAATCTAAAATCTATGAGTCATCAGGAATACTAGAGATGTTTTGAACAATATGCCTAGTATTAAAAGCTGAATGTGATATACCTGAGTGTACAAGGTAAGAGGAGGGAGTGGAAGCAATAACTGTGGTGGAAAGGGACTCAAGCTTGGTTATAAGAAATCTGAGAGTTTTTAGTTCTTCTTGGGAAAGTCCACTAGAATAATTAGTTTCTCTTGGTGGCCCAGTATCAAGAGATTCAAACACATAAGCTTGAGGCCATGAACTCCCAAACCTTTTACCACCTTGACCATGCGATGGACGACCATGAAGTTTTCAACATGTGTCTTTGGTATGTCTTAGTTACCCACAATAATCACACTTTCTATTATCTTGTTCTATTCCCTTCATAGAATCACTCTCAGCTACATTGGATTTTGTATTTATGATAGATGAGTTGACCATCATAACTCATCGTTTAGTAGAAGCCATTGGTAGCATAGCATTACATCTACTCTCTTTTTGTTGAACATAGCTATGCGCTTGCCGTAAGGAGGCAAAAGGTTCATATCCAAGAACTTATATTCTAATATAATCATACACATCATTCAACCCCGTTAGGAAGTCATAAACACGTTCCTTTTCAATT
The DNA here is from genome assembly GCA_028565735.1 of Pinacopodium congolense. Classification (NCBI taxonomy): domain Eukaryota; kingdom Viridiplantae; phylum Streptophyta; class Magnoliopsida; order Malpighiales; family Erythroxylaceae; genus Pinacopodium; species Pinacopodium congolense. The sequence goes on along the minus strand of JAOXYD010000136.1, from coordinate 26,470,072 downwards.
AATTTATGGAACTTTATTGCATTTGTACAAGATGCTTGAAAATCTTGATAATAGTCAAGTTCTTGCCATAAACCACTAAGTTTAGAAAAATACTACGCAATGATCATCTCACCTTGTTTGATTTCATGAACCCTTTTTCGTAGCTCATATATTTAAGCAGCATTATCTGATTCGGAGTAAGTCTGAGTAGTTGCGTCCCAAATTTTCTGAGCTATATCTAAAAAAAGATAACCTCGTGCAAGCTGCGGTTGCATTGAGTTGATCAACCATGACATAATAAGGGTTGAATAAACAACAAGCATGACCATGACCAAGCAAGATAGTTTATCCCATCTAGTTTGACTGGACTGATTTGTAGAGAAGGATTGTCATTGAACATGACATGCTCAGTCATAGACTTGAAAGTTTCTTCCTTCAATACACCAAATCTGTCCATAGTATTACTGGACTTTCGAAAGGTTGGTTTCAGCAGAAAAAAAATATAAAAAGGATATAGGTTGCGGCTAGGGTTAGCAACTTGGCTTTGATACCATGTTGGAATAATAAAGACAAGATGGAAGAGGGGAATAAAACTCTTGTATTACTTTGTAGTTTACGACAGTATATATATACAAGAAATATATAAAAGGGAAATAGAATATACAGGAATAATCTCTCTAAATTAAGTCGTAAATAGGAAATTCCCGCTAAATTAGCGATACACCATGCTTAACTATAATGTTGTCAATATTCAATATACAGTTGTCAATATGCAGTTGCCAACATTAATGTACAGCTGTCAGCAATATATATCTTACAGCTAGATGTCCTAACTGAAAATATTTTGCTGTGTCAAACTTGGAATTCATAAACACCATGCTTATTACCTTACCTTCTGTTAGTGAGGATACCGTATGAACGAAGTTATCACTCTTAGATTTGTTTTTGTTACTTCTAGGTATACTTTCTAGCAAATCTAAGCAGTAAAAACTAATTCTAACCGTGAAACTCTGTTGGAATTCTCTTGAGTGTACTCCTAAATCTGATGCGCTTCTGTATTACCATACCTTTAGATAACATTGTCAATCATCAGCACGTTGCAGATTTTTTGTTAGACATATAACGGATAATAGGGATATTGGCTGAGCATTTCCTTTGGTTTTTAGCATCCTTGACTATTTTTTTTGTTTAAGCCTAAAATTTTATTTATTCTTTGGCAGCTGTTAGCTGTACTGCCAGGCTTATGGGTTGTACTAGCCAAGATCTAATGTTAGCATTGTCAACCCATACAATCCAAGCTGGAAAGGATACTATTGCCAAGAAACTTACATTGCAACAGGTATAATTGATTTTTGACTGATTGAACCTGCTGTTATGGACCCTTCTATGTCTAGAGTGTCCTTACATTTTGGTCACCTTTTAAGTCTTTGATTATCTTGTTGCAGGCAATTGACAGAAGAGATGCATTAGCGAAGTTTATTTACTCTAGCTTGTTTGACTGGCTTGTGAAAAAAATTAACAAGTCTCTTGAAGTGGGCAAACTCCATTTGTGGAGATCCATTAATATCCTTGATATCTATGGATTTGAGTCTTTTAAGGTAACTATAAATCATCATTTAAACCTCTTAATTCATGCTTCCACTGTCATTGTTGATGATTACTCTGTAATATTTCAGAACAACAGTTTTGAACAATTTTGCATTAATTATGCAAATGAGAGGCTGCAGCAACATTTCAATCGGCATCTATTCAAACTTGAGCAGGAGGTAAGCTTCCTACGAGTTTGGCAGATTATTTTACTGGATAGCCGTTTTAGATAAAGCACATTTTTTGAGAATAGTGATGCAAAAAGTTCTAGAAGTATCTTTTTTATATACTTACAAATATATATTTCTAAACACAAACACACTCACATGCATAAATATGTATGTATATGCTTGTGTTTTGTTCAATAAACCATGTGTTTCTGTAGACATAAGTTTATAAATTGTAGATAAAGCACTTTTTAGCTTCTAATTTCTAGACAAGGTCCAACTTAAATTAGGAGAAATTAAGAATATAAGCTAAGAAGTAAATGAAACTAATTTGTTGAGTTTTTTCTGTGCTTGGTTGTGTTACATGACCTATACTAGTTTACACGTATTGGCAAATCAACTTGTAGGGGTATCTTCCATCTGCCATTAAATCTCCTTAGAATGCACAAGTAGTGGATAAGTTGCCATAAAAAAATTTTATCAAGAGAATGGATTTAGCTCAAGACTTGATATTACCAACGATTTCAGCATTGCATTTCTTACTTCCTCTAAATAAAGCTCTCCTTAATTTTATAAAATTTCTTCCAAAATTCCCTCTAACTGTCATTTGTCTTGTTTCTTTTTTTTGTCCTTATGTAGCTTATGCATCATTTGTTTTTTGTTTTGACTTTCCAAACTTTTTAACCTGTCCGAACTTTTTCTGGCCTTGTAAACTAGAATGTTGGACTAATAACTTATTTTCTTCTATTGACTTCAGGAGTATGAAGAGGATGGGATTGATTGGACCAAAGTTGATTTTGAAGATAACCAAGAATGTTTGGATCTGTTTGAAAAGGTATTTTAATGTCTTCACTTTTGACAATATCATCACTTGCTGTATTTATTAGTTTTTTTAATGAAAATGGGCCTCTTATCGCATACATTTGCACACGCAGTTGTTACATGCATTGTACTTTATCTTTTCTGTTGTGATAATTGATAAACTTAAGGGGTTGTTTGGTAGGGTTTGGGTTTTTGGTTTTAGTTTTTAACATAGAATTCGAAAAAGACAACACACTAATACAGCACAGAAATCGAGGATAAAACACAAAAACCAATACAAATATATCAAAACTACAACTAAAAACCACAACTCACAGCAATACCAAACAACCAAGCAACAACTTTGGTGATGTAAAGATCTGATTGCTAGTCCAATTGATAGATGTCTCTCATCTCTTTGGAATTGGCATTTGAAATTGAAATTCATGCTTATCTGCTTCAAGTGATGACTCTTTTATGTTGTTGGTCTATGCAGAAACCATTGGGACTACTGTCTTTACTAGATGAAGAGTCAAATTTCCCAGGTGCTACTGATTTGTCATTTGCCAATAAGCTTAAGCAACACTTGAACAGTCATCCTTCTTTTAAAGGCGAGAGAGAAAGAGCTTTTGGCATACAACATTATGCTGGAGAAGTAAGTAAATGAAGGCCCCCTTTTAGTTTATCCAGATGTTCTCCCTTATAATCTGTGCCTTTCTTGGATTTTGGTTATAACTATCCAAATCTTATAGGCAGATGGACATTGTGCCTTCTGTTTTTCCTTCTACCTTTTGGAAATGTTGATTAAATTTCACTGGATTACGGAACAGATACTGCCTGAACATTATATGTATGATTAAAGGTTACAAGCTTATATAAAATTCACAATGTTGAAAATTTTAAGGGCATTTGTTTCACTGAAACATATTCTTTTGTGAGTTTTGTAAAAATTAGATTTCATGAAACTTAACAACTTAAATCATAAAGCCTAAATTCTTGCTCATATTCGTGGTCATTCCTAGAACTATTACTGAATGTTTGATCCTTGAGAATGTATCATGATTTTTTAATCAAAGGATTGGAGATAAATTTCCTTAATGTTCTCTCTCTGTCATATGGTGCTTAACTTGATTCAAGAATGCTAGTGTTTGGAGCCATATCTCTTACATTTAAACATCTTTTCTTTTTTGGATTTTTATCAGGTTGTATATGATACAAATGGCTTTTTGGAGAAGAACCGAGATCCACTGCACTCAGAATTCACCCAACTACTAGCATCATGCAGTTGTGAACTACCAAAAATGTTTGCCTCCATAATGTCTAACCTGTCCCCAAACTTAACAAGTTCATCAAATAAATTTGGGGGAGTGGAATCCTCAACCCAGAGTGTCTGCACAAAGTTCAAGGTTTTTTTTTTTTTTTTTTTTGGGTACCTATGCTTTACTACACTAAATCAGATAAAAATTGTGCAAATATTATGCATCAACATTATCTAACAATATATGAACTCGGAGAGTCATATTTATTCCAAAATGAAATGATATTGTTAAAAGGATAAAAATTTTGGAATTTGTGAATGATTGTCCTTGACTGGGATCTTCATGTGGATATATGCATGCTATCCTAACCCCCTTCTCCCTCCACTTGGAGCTGCTTTGTATTGCTTTATACTTCTTTCATTTTTATTTTTATTTTTGGAAATATTCAAGCTTATGCTATATGCAGAAAATGTGTCTGGCTATAGCATCAATATTATCATTTTTCTTCCTGGAAAAGACTTCTTTTAATTCGTGAGCATTGTCTTCTAATCATGTAGGCTCAACTGTTCAAATTAATGCACCAGTTGGAAAACACCACACCTCACTTCATTCGCTGTATAAAACCAAATGTCAAACAACTTTCTGGTTTGTTTGATCAAGATTTCGTCCTGCAGCAACTGCGTTGTTGTGGCATTTTAGAGGTTGTGAGGATTTCTAGATGTGGATATCCTACTCGGATGACACATCAAGAGTTTGCAGGAAGGTATAAGATGCCAAGACCTATTCATTTTTCTAATCATTCATATTATATTTTGTCGGTCCCATCATATTTCTTATCATAAAACTGAACGTAATTTAGGTATGGGCTTCTACTCGTGGATGCAAGTGTATCTCGGGATCCATTAAGCATATCAGTTGCCATTCTCCGTCATTTTAATGTCCTTCCTGAAATGTATCAAGTTGGATACACTAAAGTGTATCTTCGAACAGGCCAGGTCTGTACTAATACCTCCATCATAAAAGTTGCTTATGCTCGTGTTCAATTCCTCGACATATACTTTAATAATGATGGTTTTTCACAAACATCATATATGTTATTTCTTATGGGCTTTTAATATTTGAATCTGCAACATCATACTGAATTATGTATGATTATGTGGCTGTATTAGAATCTGTCTGGAGCGTGTTCCTCTACTTGTAGACCTTTAGGTATCACAACCACTATATAGAGCATGAAGCCATTGTCCTTATGGCTCAATGGAAGACAGTGCTAAAACATCCTTCTCCATCATGGCTCAAATTTTGGTGGAGTCCCTTTATGATCCCCACTGAACCAAAAAAAGAAAAGAAAAAGAAAAGAGCATAAAATTATGTTAATTTTTGCTAGCTAAGTGTCTCTTTCTGGTTTGTGATATTATCTGCTAGATTTCCCCAAAAAAATGTTGAATATTTAGGAATTCAATTTAATAACGGATTTTTATCTTTACAACCCAATATTATCCAACCCATATCTCAATTTCCTTAAAAAATTATCAAATGTCACAGAAGTACAAAAATTTCTTGATTTACTCAATTATGTTTCTAATTAAGGTTTTCTTAAAAATTTAGCAAAAGAATGTAAATAATTACAATTAAAATGTAGTACTTTAACACAATGGTCTGGGATCAGTAAAGATACTCAATCAGTTCAAAAATTAAAATTGTCATAATTTACTTGCATTATATAATTATAATCTTGATAATGCTTTATTAGTATATATTGATGCAAGCAACGATACATGGGTGGGTTGCCTTTTGGCAAGACCACCTATTGCATGTAAAAAGAGTTCATTTATTGAAGAAAAACCATGTATTAATTACTCAAGTAAGCCATTATTATGAAAATATAGCAGTGTTACATTTACTATAATGGAATAAAAATATCCAATTCATGAGAGACAAACTCTCGTTTTACTCAAATTCACCATAAATGGAAAGTTGATTTATTAGATGCTAAATTTGAAGTACATAGAGATTCTCAATATATTTGTGGATTTACTAGTTATAATGTAAAAAGTAATTATAATCAAGGTCGTCTTATTGGATGGAAATTAGAACTTGATCAATATAATTATAAAATTATCTATATCAAATTTGTGGCTAACCTTCTTGCAGATACTTTAACTTAAGAATGGAAGCCGTTACGAACAGTGTCAAAGAATCTCTTCAGTAATGATGAGAGGATTTAACAAATGCACAACAACTTATAAGTACCATTACCAAAGACATCAACCAGATGGAAGCAACCCTCATTTATTTAGAAAGTCAAACATAGTCCTCCACTTCTACACCTGTTTTAATCACTCCCCAAACCTTTACTCAGCCACCCACTGTACCAACTACACCCCAAACAACTTAAATTTTACCAATATCCAAAGCTACAAAACCTGAAACCAATTTTATGTCATCTTCAATGGACCAAAATCCGACATTTATAAACACTAGCATAAAGTAGCTCCCTCTACTACCAGACAAGCACACATCATTCATAAAATTTTTAAAACCATTGAAGAAGCCACCAAACCCTTTCAAGACTTTAATAAAACCTCTCAAACAGTACAGTCTTTACGACCCAATTATAAAACTACTTTGGCTCACCCAAGTCCACCCATCACTTAAAAAATGACCTATTTAGGCAAATTCATCAACATGGAAAAAATGTTGGCTATCCCAACCAAAGATTTACAAGTTGAAATGCAAAAGATCACTCTCACCACTTTTCAAGACAATATTGAAGCTATAAATCGTTGGACCAAAAAACAAAGAGGACCCCTACAATATTACCCTGTAAACCATGGTAAGTATGGACTAAAAGTAATTCTTTTCCCATAAGCCAACCCTTTAACTACTTTCCTCTTTTTTCAAACTGGATTTACAAACACTATTTAGCTCAACAAACCAACCATTCTTGTTGAATTCCCAAAAAAAATTATTTCGGCTATAAAAGGATACCAAGATCATTTTGCCAAAGGACACGAGATCTATTTAAAATTTTTTAGCAATTATCCCATCTTTGCTGAAAATGGGGAAACTATACTAATTCCCAGAATTGTAGCTGTACAAGTTGGAATTAGTAATGGACAATATACTATAGTTAACAAACCCCCTCTTTATGAATTTGACATTGAAATCTTTAACATTTTTAATCTCAACTTATTTGATGGAATTTACTCACAACTTCGTAAGATCATTGAAGGTGCTTTACTCATATTTATGTATCGAGGAAACAACATTTTACTTACCTTCACTTTTAAAAATCCTATCTCTCCAAACTCCCTAACCTATTGTCAAGAATTTATTCAACCTTTTCTCACCATGGAACTGTTTAACACTTTACCTATTTCATGTAGACAGCAGCTCTGTAATCTCTTTAAAGACTATCCAGAACACCAATGTATCTTTTGCCATCCTCCTCTTTCAGAAGTTGAGCCGGGCTCTCCTATAATTGAAGATGATGTAATCTTTGATGATTGATCACATGTAAAACTACACTTTTTCATGCATTGTACAAGCAATATTGAACAATATTGAGTTAGTATTTTCTTTTGCTTTTTTGTTCACTTTTACTTTTTTCTCTAAAGAAAGATTCACCGACAGCACCATGCAATTTGAAGGAATCTTTCCTTATTTCGTTTCTTTTCTTTGTTTCTTTTTTATTAGAGGCATTGGTGTTATCGATACCTCCTTTGCCTATATATTGTACATTCAATCTTCATTGAAGAGGAAGTAAGTAAAAGTTTGATTTCGAATTTCCTAAATCTTCTCTCAACACTTCCAAATTTCATGTGTGTGAAGTGAAGGCTGTTAAGGAAACACGAAGTTCAGAGACCCTTTAGGTGAGTTCAAAAACACTCGTTTATTTATTTCATTCGATGTCTTATTTCACAGTATGTATCAATTTTTTTAGTCAGATTATACACTTTGAATATTTTTTACAACTTAGTAAGTTCTCAATAACCCAAATGCATGCATATTATTACTATCAGCTTTTACATAACCCTCTCTTTACAAATTTACAAAATATACAAAAAAAGGCGATAGATGGACCTTAAACATCCAACGACACTAGGTGTTAACCAATGGTGTTGTCCAGTGGCTGGCGGTGGCTACAAAAAAGTTATCATAGGATGATTAGGGTTTCCCAAGGAAGAAGAAAGGGTCGTTTAGACATAAGGTTAAGGTAACCTAGGGTTACAATAAGACCTGTTTGAATACGGAGATAAACTATTCAAGTATAAGAACAGGGTTTATTTGGTTAATAGAATAGCATATCCTTGAATTAAAATAACTTTTGTTTAGTTATAAGGGTAATTTAAATTTAATCCAACATAAGAGTTATTTAAATATTAGATTAGGTAAACCAAACTATTTATTCTAAATAGAATTTAAAATAGTTTTAAATTCAAAATTAATTTCAAAATTATATTTTTTTCTTAATGAGATTAAAAATAATAATTAAATTGGTTCCAAATTAAAATCTTAAAAATTATTTTTTTAGAATTATAATTAATTATATTGAAATTATTAATTAATTTGACTCATTTATTTTAAAAACATTTCTTTGCTTAATTAAGAGTTATTTTTCTTAATTAAATTAATTTGTTTCAATTTGCTTGAGATAAATTAAGTTTGTTATTTTATTTAGAGAATTATTCTTCTTTTTATGAATAAATTATTTCTGTAATAATTTGAATAATGAGTTTCCTGATTTACTAGAAAATTTTTGTTTTCTTAATTAAATTTGAAAAAAATGCTTTCAATTGTGATTTTTCTTTAATTTATCATAAAAGAGTTTTCTAATTTATTAAGGATTAGTTTTTAATTAATTAAAAAATATAAAAATAAATAATACAAAATACTTTCTTAATTAAATTTAAAATGTGTTATTTAACTATGAAAGTAGTTTTCTTTTAAAGTTAGAAAATATCTTTCTAATTAAGAAAAATTTTCTAATTAGATTAGAAAAGAATTTTTCTAATAAGATTAGACAATAGTTTTTTTAATTAAATTAGAAAATAATATTTCTATTGAGATTAGAATATATTATTTACTTTATTTGTGAAAATAATTTTTCCTAAATTAAAATAATTAAGAAAAGAAATTTATTGAAAATAATGTTCAATTAAATTTGTTAAAGGAGTCACAAAAATTGGAAATAATTTCCAATTGAATTGGGAAATTTTTTTCACATTAAATTGAATTTTTATTTGGAATGGGAATTCAATTTAATAAGGAATCAATAGTCTAATTTGATTTAATGTTTCCAAAAGGTTGAAAATATTATTTTAAATTATGAATAGATCAATAACTAGAATTATACAAATCTTGATGTTTTTATGTATATAATTTGATTATATGTACAAAAAATGCATGTTAAATATATGTGTTTGATATATATTTGCATTTTAAATTATATGTTTTTATGTGATATTTTACATGTAATTAGTATATAATGAGACTATTAAAAGGATAATTCCTCATTAAAATATTAAGTATATATTGATAATATGATTGTTGTATTCCATTGTTATAGGAATAAATCATAATTCAATTTATTGTTAGACTTGTTAAGCACACTCAAGGTCACATTAACTCGAATATGTTTAATCTTATAATGATGTCTCCTACTTAACTAAATTTGTATGATTGGATAAGCATACTCATAATCATATGAATTTAGAGGTAAGATTAGGAATAACATACAAGATATGTTTTGATAAAGAGTTAACGTGTTGAATGGTTGAAGTGTAAAAACATGTTTATGGAGCCAAAGGTAGAAGAGCTCAAGCATTGGATGATCAAGAGTTTAGATATCAAGGATCAAATGATAAAGATTAAGTGATGAGCTCAAGCATTGGATGATTAAGAGCTTGGATATCAAGAGAATGAAGATCAAGTTTAGAAGGGTTTAGGAAAAGGGCTTAACTTATAAGTGTCCTAAATTTAATCATAATCAATGTTTGAAAAGGGTCCTCGCATTTGCATGAACATTTGCATATAGGTATATAAGAGTTGAATTGTGGTTTAATGGTTAATTAAATTTAATTATGTCATTAGCATATTCGAAATTGAATTAGAATAGTATATAAGCTAAATATTACATAATCAAGTAATAATATGATGAATTGTTTTAGTGTGTGTTTCTTTGAATGTGTTAAGTTAATTGAATAGTTGCTTGAAGTTGTTTCTATATATCTGAACTTATTTGAATATCTTTGTTTAATGAATTTTGGTTTATGGATGGTTTAAGGATTGTTTGAAAAGGTTTGAAAGTTGTTTTAAATATGAAAGGTTTCATAATCAAGGCTACTTATTATATTTTTAATCAATTGAATGTTTTCAATAATTGAAAAGGCCTTAATATATGATTTAAAATGTGTTTGAAGCCTAAATTATGTTAGATTAGTGTTAGGATGAGATTGGAGCTTGGTTAAATTGGATTTTCAGATTTTTCTAGACATATACAGTGGCATATGTTGATATACGGTAGTCTGTCTAACCCACCGTATTAGGTTTGTGGAAAACAGTTAAATATGGTGGGATAAAGGGCGTCGTATTCATAGTCAAACTGCCATATTCGTCCAATAATCTCTAACGGCTAGCTTTGGAGTTTCGGTCTTAAGAGTTTTTTAACCTCCCAAAAGGTTAGTTTTTGTTTCTAATGACTCCAAACCTCTCCCAACACTAAAAATATCATTCCCAAACATTTTTATCAAGTTTAGAACCTATGAAAAACGAATTACAAAGATCACTCATTCAAATATTCAAAGCTTCCTTATTTTATGTACATGCTTTCATTCAATTCTTATTTTCATGTTTTAAATCAGTTTCTTGTGTAGAACGATTATTGTTTTCAGTTATTTAAAGTATATAAGAAGTTTAAAAAGCTTTCATTCGATTTTTTAAGTGCTTAATTTGTTTGTTTTAAGATTTTAAAGTCTTATATACCAAAACTATCTCTGTTTTGGCTAAACTTTTCTAAACTTCTATGTTTTTCAATTTTGAACTTGCAAAACCATTTTTATTTATCCAAAATTATCATACACGTTTTTCTTGAGGTCTTAAGAGTGCAAAAAGCTTTTACATTGATTTTTAAGCACTCATAGCATTTATTTGAGGTCTAAAAACACAAAACTCTGAAAACTATCCAATTTTTGTGCAGCTTCAAAGTTTGCTTTGATTTTGATTTTTAATCAATTTCTAGGGGTGTAAAATTATTGTTTTCAATTTCCTCAAGGTCCTAAGAGTGTACTAGAATATTTTTTTATTTTTAAGTAATTATATTCTGTGTTTAAGCTTAATTTTTCATGTTGGTGTAAAGTTGTCCATGTTTGAACTATCTATTTTGTTCTTGATTTTTATCCACTATTTAATGTTTTAAAATTGTGTTTGTGGCAACAATTTATTGTTAACATATAGATTTAGATTGTAGTAGGTTTATAGTAATTATTTTGCATCACTTGAATGATTAAATTCGTATATATATATATATATATATGTTGTAACATATAGAGTGCTTATTTTGACAACTTATATTTATTTTGACCAAATCTGATTGTTTAATGCCATAATCACTTTTTTATTGTTTGAACTTGATTATTTATAACCTATTGATGTTTTAAAAGTCTTGTTATAACTTGTAGTTGCCTCTAGAATTTTCAAATTTGATTTTATTGTATGAGCATTAGTGAAACACCATAGAAGGTGTGCTTAGGTACATAATTTGGGAGAATTGATTTGTGTTGGTTGTTGATTGTGGTATAGGTTGCCCTTTGCCTTTAAAACAGATTTGATAGGTTAATCTTAGCCTGTAGAAAATAAAATTTGAATTGCATAAGTATTTGATTGAGAATTAGATTGCTTTAGCCCTTATCTTGTATTGATTTTGATCAAGGTTTAAGGAGCTATATTAGCTTATGTTTAAGCTCAAGGGAGCTTGGTTTAGGGACTATTCATATGGGACAAATATGGTATAATTTGATTGAAATTGTCGAGTTACTCTTCACTCAATTAAGTAAGATTGTGATAGGTTTCTCTTGGCCTTTAATAAAGATTTTTGGATAGGTTCCTCTTGAACTTTAACCAATATTGTTGGAAGGTTCAACTTAGCCTTTAACAAAGATTGTTGGAAAGGTTGATTTTGGCCTTTAACCAAGTTTGTTGTAAAGGGTTCCTCTTGGCCTTTAACCAAGATTATTGAGAAGGCTCCCCTTAGCCTTATAATCAAGATTGTTATAAAGGTTACTCTTTACCTAATTAAAATAAGATTAGTTGTTAGTAAATTTTTAAAAAGTAGTTAGATAAAGGACATAGTCTATCTTTGGGATAGGTGAACCTTTATAAATCTCGGTGTTCATCTCTTTCCCTATCCTCTTTATATTTATGTTCATTGTGTTTGTTTATTATTGCTTGAATTTGATTGATATTGGCATTAGGGATGTCAATCGGGTGGGTCAGGTCGGGTTTGGGTTGGGTAATTTCGGGTCAACACCAATTCGGGTTCAGGTCGGGTCATTTTGGGTTCTAGTCATTTCGAGTTGAAAGGTTTTCGGGTTCACGTCGGGTTAATTTGGATTCGAGTCAATTTCAGGTTGGGTTAATTTCAGGTCAAGTAGAATTTGAGTTAGCTCAAATTCAGATCGGGTCAATGCGGGTTGACCCGTTGGGTTAAATGAAGTTTCATATATGTATCGATAAAAAAAATTGTCATTTCCCAAATTCTAAATTCTAAATAATAATATATTTAATTAATTTTTTGAGATAATTATTCGTAATGCTTCTAATAATTAAAAAATAAAAAATTTAATTTATTT
>JAOXYD010000136.1:26444288-26457327 GCA_028565735.1 Pinacopodium congolense | reverse complement strand
TCAAGTTTTACCTAGTTATACATGTTTTTTCAGTGGCTATATGTTACAACTAGATAGTAAGTTTAAAACAAATATTAGAAAAGAAGTTTTTGTAGCAGATATTTCGTGCCACTAGTTCCATTCTTTTTTTAATCATAGGATATGCTAGTTGGAAGCTTACTGCAAATCTTATCGGTTAGTATGTGTCTTCTCTCTCCAGCCAAGTTTTCATACTCTGATATTGGCTAATTCACTTAATTAATTGTTACCGCATTTCTCTTCTGCATTATCTTGCTTTTTTGTCCTTATTGTTTCTTCTCTTTTTTCCTCTAATATTTCTTCTTTATAGTTTTGTTATCTCAATGACAAGAAACTGTGGAATTTAATTTTTTATCAAATTGAACAAAGAAACAATCTACTTGTGAATTACCAACTGTTTAATGGTTTATGAAAAGTGTTGAGGTATACTAATCCAAATTCATGAGATCAAGAGGTACAGAAAATATTCTTTGTGGAGACCATGTTTAACCATTAAATCAAGAAAATGATCTATGTAGAAAATGTCCCTGAGACTTTCAGATGACTTTTTCTATATTTTTAACTCATTTTTGTATTAGTGTTTCACAGATTGGTAAATTGGAGGAGCACAGAAGACAATTTTTACAAGGCATAGTTGTTATCCAAAAATGGATCCGTGGTTTTAAGGCGCGCCGTTACTTCAAGGAAGTTACAAAAGGAGTAACAACATTACAATCATGTAATACTTGATTCTTCTATAAGCTTTTTAATAGTTTTCAAGAGAAAGTTGGAATTTTGGATGTTATGTTTTTTATTTACATGCTAGAAATGCTTGTTTTGATTATTCTAATTGTAATTTCCTTTCTAAAATGATTAATTGGATGTTTGAAAACCTGTTGTTCCATTCACCCCTACTGTTGTTCAATTTAGTTGCTTTCAAAATGCAGTCATCCATGGTGAAAAAGCCAGAATGAAATGTAATTCAGTTCCACATTGGATGACTAGTGGCCCCAGAACAATTGATGAGCATTTGATTGCAACTATACATCTACAGTCAGGTAAAAGTTATGTTTTACATGTGAAAATTTAAGTTCCTTTATTGAACAGGTTGTTCTTACTCTTTTACATTGCAGTTGTCCGGGGGTGGTTGGCTCGGAAGCAATTTTATGATGAATGCATGACGAAGCAGTTGAGTCATGTGAATACAAATTATAAAAGAAGACATGACAAAAGAAAGTCAGAAATTAAGGTACTTGACATGTTTGATAATTGGTCCAAGTAATATTCATCACCTATGTTGTGGGGCAAAGTTAAGACTTAGGAGATGACCTTTGCGGCAATTATAAATTTTTCTTGATAAATAAATTTCTTATCTTCTTGTTCTTTTTTCTCTCTGTCACTGACAATCACGCACGTTCAGTTTTTTTAATTGTCAAGTTACATGACCAGTTCCATGTCATATTGTTTTGGACAATTTTTGTTTCAGCTCATGATTATACTTCGTTGGCATGATTGTGGTTGTGCAATTCCTATTATAGATGGCCTAGAAAGATTTGATCAATAATATGATCGGTTTGTGCATTAAACATTTTAAGGATTTTTTGGCCCTTAACATTAAGAAGATTTGATAATTTCTTCTCAATGCCATTCAGATAATACAACTATGATGACTTATGAGGACCTTTTAGATATGGCAAGTCATAAATTTATCAAAAGGAAAAACCAACTAGTTAAGCTCATTTGTTTCTTTATTTGTCTGTATTGTAGTAAACATGAAGTCTAAGATAATTACATCTTGTTTGCAGATCATGCCTGAAGAGCAGGTCGAGGCTCAGAGCTCACTTTTGGCTGGGCTTCAAAAGAGAGTTGTCAAGGCAGAAGCTGCTTTGGGACAAAAGGAGGAAGAAAATGCCGCACTAAGGGAGCAATTGCAGCACTTTGAGAGAAGGTGGTCAGACTATGAGGCAAAAATGAAAACGATGGAAGACATGTGGCAAATGCAGATGGAATCTTTGCAAGTGAGTGCTTTTCTTATCTGAAATTCATTCAGACATTCATTATGGAAACTAATAATATGAAATTCATTCAAAGACTAGATTGAAGCATTCCATATTTATGTAGATTTCTGTGTAAATGGATAATTTTCGTACCGTCTGTAGAAAGATGTCTATTTGATCCTAGAAAAATTTCTCGAATTCACGCCCTGTGGGAGTTGCTGCAACATGATGCATTTAAAGCTATTCCTCACAGCTGTTTGTGATTTAATCTCAGGCAAGTCTTGCTGCTGCCAGAAAGAGTCTCGCCACTGATAATGGTGCAGGTGAACCTAGAAAGTTTGAATTTTCTGCATCACCTCGTTGCTATGATTACGAGGACAATGTGGCTGCAGGGTGTCGAACTTCTGGTGGAACGACAGCTGTTAAAGGGTCTTGTTCAATTCTTGATTTCAAATCAGGCAGAGATCCTAGTTGCTATATAAATGTAGTTAGCAATCTGGCAAAGGAATTTGAGCAACGAAAACAGAATTTTGAGGATGATGCCAAAGCACAGCTTGAGATTAAAACAGGGCAATCAGTTTTCAGTTTACATCCTGAGGAGGAACTAAGAAAGTTGAAACTAAAGTTTGAGACATGGAAGAAAGACTATAAAATCAGATTACGGGAGATTAAATTAAGACTCCATAAACTTCGTCTTGGTGAAGTTGAAAGAAGTCGACGTAAATGGTGGGAGAAATTAAGCCCGAGAGGGTTCTAGCGGCTCCATATTTTGATCTTTGATGATAGTGTATAGAAATGTGGCCAGTGATTCGAAGAATGTACAAGAAATTAGAGAAGCCATTGGTTTCCGTTTGCTGGAGGATTGCTGGGCCATGACAACTGCAATGCTTTGTCCTTTACCATCAGGTTAGTGCAATTGGAGAATATTTTTAAAGTGTCTACCAATTTTCTTTCTTGGTGGAATATTTGGTTCTCATGTGAATAGCCATTATGTTTGTTGGGAAATGTAAATCCTGTCCCTGGTATAGATTTAGATGCAGATAATTCGTGTATATTCTCGTGCCATCATGAAATGTCGAACTTGGAAGCACCAAAATTATTAAATGAAAATTGTTCATATTGCCTCTACATCTATCACGATTTCATCCTTCTGGGCCATCAACCATTCTTAAGTAGCTTCAAGTCTGATGATTTTGATTTTCTGTTGAGCTTTTACATGAACTGAGCATGACCATGGCGTCTTAAGTTTTTGCTTAACCTCGACTTGAGTTAAAAACGGAGCTTCAATTCTAAGATCTGAAGTTGGCTACTCATATTTAGTAAACTTCACCGAAAACTAGTCATGGTTGAGCTATTTCAACAATTAGTCAACCTGATTCTTCACAATTCTGTATGTTGTCAAGTAAGCGTCACTAAATTTTCCAAATTCTATTTCATATCTTTTATCATAATCATTAAATTATAGAAATAAAGTATACGAAAATGGCTGGCTGAGTTATTTAAGTAAAACAAAATTCCTTGTTTCGGACTACTCAATTTGAACTAACTTATCAGCATTCAAGTTCTGTCACTTCCTATCATTTAAGCATTAAAACTTAATTATGACACTGGTTGTCGTAGGTAGTTTGAGTTAGTACATACACTATGAAATATGATCCTACATAATATTCTGCGACTAATTGTCTCCTTAGCAACTTTCCAAAGAACCAAAAACAAAAGTAAGATCCTACCAAATGATTGCAAATTAAACCTCGATTTACATTACATACCGACGAAACAATATATTGTTTAAAAATCTAACAATTACACAATTGTTAATGGTTCAGGCAGGCACAGTAAAACATCAAATTTACGATCCTGGTGCAAACTTGGTAGCATAGACCCAGGCATTGTTGGCCACAGGGTTGTCAAGGTGATCCAACAAGTTCTCCAGAGGACCTTTTCCAGTAACAATAGCTTGAACAAAGAAGCCGAACATGGAGAACATTGCTAGCCTGCCGTTTTTTATCTCTTTGACCTTGAGCTCCGCAAATGTGACTGGATCATCGGCGAGGCCTAGAGGGTCGAAATATTGGCCACCAGGGTAGAGGTCATTGCCCTCTCCAACCCCTGGAAGACCATTGATGCGATACCCTTCAACCAGTCCCATTAGGACAACTTGGAAACCTAGAACTGCTAGGATGCTTTGAGCATGTACGAGGTTTGGGTTCCCCAAGTAGTCCAGTCCACCCTCAGAGAAGATCTGAGCTCCTGCCTTGAACCATACGGGCTCTTTGAAGTCCACTCTCAAATATTTTTCAAGGACTTCTGGGGTTATGCAGCCTAGTGCTCCAAGCATTGCCCATCTTCCATGGATCACCTAACACAGTTGTAAACCCAAATGTCGGGTTCTAACGTAACAGCATATAGCATTCTGAACGTTCAGAGTTAAAAGACATATGTACAAGCACAAAACCGTTATTTTCTTTAGAAGTTCGTTGAATCAAGTCTTGCAAACTTCTCTGCTCTCATCTCAGAATATTGTTGAGCAAAAAGTGGTTTACCTCAAGAGCCCTGTTCCTAGCAAAGGCCTCAGGATCGGCTGATAAGCCGGCAGTGTCCCATCCGTAGTCACCTGGGAATTCTCCGGTCAGGTAAGATGGAGTCTGAGCTGAAAAGGGTCCCAAGTACTTCACTCTGTCAGGTCCATACCACAGCTCATTTCCCTATTCCAAACACAAACAACAATTATGGCCACAAGTATCAGCTTCAAAAAACTCTTATCTAAAATTGAGATCGAATGAGAGAAATGAATGATAATTACCATGATGTACTTGCCATTTCCCATAGAGACAACATCTCTCAAAGAGTTGGCATTAGAGCTTCTTTGGCCAAGAAATGTGGTTGGCCTGACGACAGTGCTAGAGGTAGCATTTGCAGCCATTAGCATTGACGACATAGTTTAAGGATTCAGCTCTCTTTCAGACACACAACCTAGAAATAGTATCGTAAAAGGAGTGAGAATGCCGGGAAATGTGTGAAAGGGAGGTGTTAAGTAAGTTTATGTAAGAAGGAAAAAACGATGGGTGGCTAAGAATGTGGTGTAGAATGCAAATAGTGGTGGGGATATTTGAGGTCTTGGAAAACCAATCAGAAATCTATTAAGGATTTTGAAGCATCTCCAACTCAGCTACATCTATCCACATGTTATCTTGTCTAAGCTTATATAGGTTTGTCAATATTTCCTCTTGGGATTTCTTCGATGCGGTGCACGTGCCGCGGCTAATTTGTGGCTGAGATCAAATAGTACTATATTCTCCTTTTACATGGCATGGGCCATATTCCCTTGGGCTCAACCTCTTAGACCATAATGGTCTAACTTGGATCACAACAACTCCAATTTAAAATTGGACTGGACTTGGAACTTGGTTAAATGATTCTACACCATCTCACTCGATTTACGCTCTACTTTTGCTGGAGAGAACCTTCGTCTAGTCATTTATCACCGATAAATTCATATTCAGCGTAAACACTGCCGTTAAGAAACATTACCCCTAAAATGTTACAAATTTCATTATATCTGTTTCATTTAAAAAATTATTTTTTATTTTAAAATTTTAATTAATGTTCAAATCAGATCTTTCTAAAAATATTTAAAAATAATCTTAATGTTTCAAAAATAGTTCTAACATTGCAAACAACAAAAGTCAGTGCAGAATTCTTTTTAAATATTTTTAAAATATTTATGATATTTTTTAATTCTTCTTAAACATTAAAATTTTTTTAAATATTTTAAAATGATAGAATCTTATTTAAATGTGAACAAAAATTATAAGATTAATCTAATACTTTTTGTCTTTAGTATTATCCTTTTTCACTTAAATTAGGCAGATGCCACGCTAAAGGTGGCCTTCTACTATAAATTGTGACATAGGTTGTCCCATTTAGGAAAGCTTAAAGAGAAACCCCTCTTAAGTACAATGGAGGTAACCCCTGAGTTAATAGATCTTCTTGATCACCTTTGGAGTCCCATCGAAATAATTATGTTTAAGCGTTGCAATAGGCCTTTATTTGTAAAACTTATTCTTTGCCCTAACTTCTTTCCTCTATATATGGTTCACAAAATTACATGCATGTCTAATGATGTACACTTACTAAATTTTATTGAATGATGGAGGTACAGAAATATCTAATGATGCTTGCTTAACGTTGGGATAAATACAAAAACAAGACAAAGATTCCAACATAAGCAACGACACAAGACATATAGAAGCCAACTGCTCGTGTTTAGGGTTAAAGTTTCAAAGTCTTCCATCTCTTTATATTCGGGCTACTGGACCCATTGGGCTATTGGACTGCTAAAGTGAAATCAAGGCTTGATTCTATCCACTAGATCAGCTGGACCAAAACGATAGGCCTTCTAGTCTATGGCTAAAGACTTGATGTCTCTTACTCTAAAGGCCCAAGCATCTTCACATAGTGTTGTAGTCTTAATTTGTGTCTTTTCTTCTAGTAGATTCTTAAGTTAGTTATCACTCTATTAGCCTATATAATAAATAATTACATCAATAAAAATTTGGTTGAGCAATTTTTGCTTGCACGTTTCTTCTTCTTAATATGATATCAGAGCATATCTTTCTTTTTTTTTTTTTCTTGAACCTCAAATGGTTCTTTATCCTTACTTTTGCCCATCACATTTCCTTTCATTCATCTAAGTTTTTTTCTTCTCTCTTCGATTCTTTAAGCTTACAGTAGATATCTTCGTCTTTTTTTTTTCAAATGTCTTGAGGCCCCTCCTATAGTGTAGCTAGGCACCAGCATATTGTGAATCAAAACCAAATTTGGGCCATCATGAGGCCAGAAGATCATCCAGCTTCCTCTTATTACTTGCATCCCAACAAAAATCCTCCATTTATTTTACTATCATCTCTTTTGACTGGACCCAATTACCATTCATGGTCTAGGTTAATACGGATGGTTTTATTATCAAAGAACAAAGTGAAATTTATAAATGGTAGTATTAACATGCCACACAAAAAGGACCTTATATATGCCTACTGGGAGAGATGTAACACAATGGTTTTGTCTTGGTTGATGAGATCAGTAATAGAATCAATAACTCAGAGTGTCATTTGGTTAGATTTTGTAGCTGATATCTGGAAGTTCTTGCATGATAGATTTTCACAAGCAGATTCATTCTGTATTTCAAATCTCTAAGAAGAAATCTATTCTTTTAAACAAGGTACCATGATTGTATCCGACTTCTATACCCATCTAAAAATGCTATGGGATGATTTTTTTTTTAATCTCAAACCCATACTTAAATGTGGATGTCAACCATAATGCACTTGTGAGGTCATAATAATCATTAGATTCTATCAAGAAAATGATTGTGTCATCTATTTTTTAAAGGGTCTCGGTGACACCCATGCTACCATTAGATTCCAAATCATGTTACTAGATCCTCTACCAGACATTAAGAAGGTTTTTTTCTATGGTGACTTAACATGAAAGGCAATTAAACTCTTCACATACATCAGCCACCCACATTACTACCAATTATGAGTCTCAAGCTTTTTTTTTTTTTCAAAAATAGACATTTAAAAACCTTAACAAGCCACAAAAAAGCGTATATGCACATATTATGGGTATCAAGAACATACCGAAAATAAGTGTTATAGGAAACATAGATTTTCGCCCAATTTTTCAGCAAACAACAACAAAGGAGCTACTTACCAATCAAGAGATAATAGCAGACCAAAATTAAGATATGTGAACTAAGTGGAATCACATGTTGACTTGACCTTTGATGCTAGGCAATCTTATGCATACAACATTACTCCAACTTACAGCTAGAACATGACACAGTAAGAATACCACCAATTGAAGGAGTTACTAAACAAAGAAAAGGGCAGCATCAACAATTCAGTTTCCTTGCCTCAGATCAACACAATCACTAAAGATACAATAGTTAAATTCCCACTTGATCAATATTCCCTCTGGTCTTTTAGCTGGATTTTGGACTCAGGTTCTACAAATTACATTGTATGCAACCTGCAACTGTTCTCAGAATATACAGAAATTTTAAACATGATTGTGAGACTTCCAAATGGACACCAAGCACCTGTTACCCATATTGGTTCATTTTGTATGTCCTCTCTTATTCTAACTAATGTTCTTTACGTTCTTAATTTTTCATTCAACCTTATTTCACTTAGCCAACTCACACGTTTCTGAAACTGCAGACTAATTTTTACCGATAACTCTTGTGTGATTCAAGAACCCAACACCTTAAGGAAGATTGGTTTTGTTAAATAGTTAAATGGCATCTATTACCTATCCCCTTTCACTCAAGCCAACACTGTTTCTTTTTAACCTCACTACATTTGGTACAAAAGACTTGAGCACCTCTCCAATCAAAGACTCAAATTACTATCTATCATTGACTCCTTTATTTACTTTCAATATATACCACAATGTGACATTTGTCACTTTACAAAATAAAGAAAGTTACCTTTTAATTTAAGCGATTCTATTACTTCTTCTTGCTATGATCTCAGACATGCTAACATCTAGGGTCCTTATCCCATTCCTTTAGTACATAAGCACAAATTTTTCTTAACCCTTGTTGATGATAAAAGCCACATGACTTGAATACATTTAATGAAATAAAAATATAAAATCATGGAATTAATCAAAAATTCCTTTGCTTATTTAGAAAGACAATTTGACAAGAAAATAAAATGCATTATGAGTGATCAAGGGGTAGAATTTCTCATGACAAACCTTTTTGTAAAAAAATGGAAAACTACATAAAACCACTTGCATAGAAATACCCCAACAAAATGGTAGGATAAAAATATTTGCATATACTCAATATAGAAAGAGCCCTAAAAATGCAATCCAACATCTCTACCATATATTGGTTAGAATGTTTTCTACATATAGTTTACCTTATAAACCATATACCTACACCATTACTGTCCTACAAATCCTCGTATTCCATTCTCTTTAGGACTAACTCTAACCTTACTCACATAAAAGTATTTGGTTGCCTTTGTTTTACCTCTACTAAAGAGACAAGCAGAGGCAAACTGGATCATAGAGTAAGGAAAACTGTGTTTTTTAGTTTTTCTACAAGGACAAAAGGCTACAAGTTACTAGATTTGGACACCAAAAAATTCTTCTTATCTTAGAATGTCACTTTCTATGAAGACTTTTTTCCCTTTCAATCCTAACCAACAACATCTTCTTTTATACCTACTCCAGTTTTACCTATAAACACTAATACACCTTCTTATGATCATACCCCCTCTTTCCTTACCTTTTTACCTTCTTCTTCAGATTCACCATCAATTTCTTCACCTTTACTATAGCCTCATCGCTCTGTTAGACAATCTAAACCACCCTCTTATCTACACGACTACGATTGCCCCACTTTACCCCACACTTCTCCTTATAACCTTTCTTCTATTCTTTCCTACGAAAACCTATCCTCTCATCACAAAGCCTTTTCCATAGTCCTCACCTCTTCCACAAAACCCTATACCTATCATGAAGTAGTGAAATACACAAAATGACAAAATGTATTATATGAAGAATTACGAGCATTACAAGCTAATAAGACATGAGAACCTATATACTTACCTGAAGGAAAGACCGCCATTGACTGCAAGTGGGTGTACAAATGTAAATTTAATCCCGAAAGCTCCCTTAATCATTGTAAAAGTTGACTGGTCAGTAAAAGTTTCACTCAGCAAGTTGGCCTTGACTACACTGCCACCTTCTCCTCCGTGGTCAAGCATACAACCATTCAGTTTCTCCTTGCCCTCACTACTTCACATAAATGGAACCTACACCAACTGGACATCAGTAATATCTTTTTACATGGCGACCTCTGTGAAGAGGACTACATGAAGCCACCATTTAGTCTTCTACTGCCTAACCTCTGCCATGGTTTGTAAACTGAACAAAAGCATTTATGGTCTTAATAAGCTAATAGGAAATGGCATCCCAAACGTACCTTGACTCTTACCTCCGTTGGTTTCCTCCAATCTGCATCTAATCCTTCAATGTCCACCAAGAGTCAAGACACAAACTTCATCGCCACGCTTATCTACATCGATGATTTACTGTCCAGCTCTGAATAAGGTTGATGAAAGCTCAAGTACCTTGTAATATGTCAAATGATTATCAGTATGAATAATTTCACTTCTCGACCTTTATGGATGTATTTTGTCAATGTTTTTACAAGTTACATATGTTTTAAGACAATTGAAAAACAAAGTTGCTTCAAATGCGCTTAGTAGGATATGTAGGGATGCACAGGAGCATTTAATGGTTAGGCATGAAGCTGTTGAAGCTCTTAGTTCCATTCATTTTTCATTTGTTTTTAAGGAAATAATAATATATATCAATGTCTTATATTTAGTGTATATGAATGACAAAGAGTTCCAAAGGCTATTCATGTTGTATGTTGCTTCATTTTTTTCTTTGAAATAATAACTAAAACATTTGACATGAATCCATATCTTACATAAACTTATAATTAGAAAGGGATGAATAGATATTGAAATTTTGTTTCATTTACTGCCCATGGTGGAAGATTATGCTATCTATTTTATATAATCAAGTACATAACTAGTATTGCAAAATTTTGTTTACAATTACCTATAATTGAATTTTTAACAAATTTTAAGACAAGATATGATGCCTTTTACTATCTGGTCTGATTAAACATGTCAATAATGGAGTTCCTTTGAAATCAAGGCACAAAAATAAAGGAAAAACTACACAGCTAGCAGTTTATGGCCTTTCATGACCATCTTGTTGGTTAAATTACTATTATACCCTTCTATCGTATTAAACAAAATATTATGTATAAAAACAAAATAGTATTTTGGCTGGTAAAGGGTCATAAAAGGCCATGATTACTAACCATGTAGTCTAAATCCAAAAAAAAAATTCCTCCTAAGTCATATTCTTAGACCAACTTCCTATTTTTTTAACACGATCACTCTATGTCCATTTTACCTTATTACAGCACATGTCCATTCCATGAACACACAAATTGTACCTATAAAAATTAATATATAACAACCTTATGCACATAAATCCTCCACTCAATGCACACACATATCGTCCACTCCATGCCAGTGTTTTAGATTCCATTTCGTACCAGCCTCTATTGGTCGGTATCGAGAACCAAAAATTTAAAAAAATTAAGAAAATTTTGTATTTTAACCTTTTGAATTTAAATATTTAATTTTTATTTCTTATTACAAATATATTTATGGATTATTTTATAAATTTTATAAAATTCAGAAATTAATTTATAATTTTAAAAAATTATTCGAAACGGTACCGGTATAGTACTATTTTTAAGACAAATCCAGTACTGGTACCGGTACAGTATTCAAAATATTGCTCTACACACACACACATTGTACTTATGAAAATAGTATATAACAACTCGATACACGCATAAATTATCCACTCCATACAACACATCTCCACTCCATACACAAACAAAATTATCTACTCCATGCACACATAAATTGAACCTATAAAAACCAATATATACCAATTAGCAAATCTTTTCCAAAAACAATGTAAAGGGTAGTAGCTAATAATCCAAAAAGCAACTCCCTACTAGTAAATCTTTCAATAGATACTTTCATAAGTCCATATTAATTCTAAAACGTTGAGTGCTTACTACCAAAAATCCATGTTTAATTGCTTTCATTTTGATACATTTTTTGTTTAGTCACTCTCTTCTCCGACAATTCTAAAAGATTGATGATGTTCCTTTTTCTTCTTGAAGTTGATTCAATTTCAATACTTGTGTTTAAAGGAAACCTTTGTTGCATACATAAAGATTTTGTCAACATTATTTCAAGAGAAATGGGGGAAGAGGACACATTTTCAACTACCTTCTTCGTACTTCTTCTCTTTGGAGCCTTCATACTTCCTTTCCTCAATTCAATTGTATCAACTTTTACAATTCATTCCTACAAATATAAGCATTAACAATATATTAGTCAATTAAAACAATGTGATTCCGCAATAACCAACAATTAATATGGTCAAGAACTTATAATCCAAATGAATGTTTCAATCTTTTCATTAAGATAAGCTTAGTGGCCCATAGGAACCATTATCTTTTTCTTCATTCTTTAGGTTGAAGTTTCCCCAAGAATTGATTCCTAAAAATTTTTCTTTAATAGACATCGAACTCTATTATGACCTTTTTTTTGCATAACTAACATGCCATTACCATACCCTTCCTTGATGTTATGCTGAATGAAGGCAATACTTCTCCCTCTTCTCTAACTCTTTTTATCTTTAGTCTGCCTAACGTCTTCTTAATGAGAGGTGGCAACATTGGTTCCTTACACTCTTTGGTCAAAATTTTCTTCTTTATGCAAATTGCATCATTTCTACATAAACCACTAACTACTTTGGTTGTTTTAACTAATGTAAAGTAATCTTTAGGTTTTTGGCCTAAAAAGATAATAGTTGTTAAGACATGATAGTACGGAATACCTGAAAAAAAAAACTTCTTATGAGCATAAACCATGTCACAAATGAGCTAAATAGATAAAGATGAGACTATGGAATAGCTAAAAAATCTCAAGCTCTACATAAATAGGTTTAGTTGTCCAAAATAACTTTGTACCTATCTCTATGTTCACAAAATTTAAAGCAACCTACTCCATTACATGTTACTTTACAAAAGAAACTATCTTCTTGGTTCCTTATCAACTTATTCCCAATATTATACCCAATCCCATGAATCCAATTGTTGCAACTACCCATATTATTTTAAAGCCTTGTTATTACATATACTCTAATATATTCCAACATTGAAATAATTGACTTGCATTTGGCATGTATGATTTTTTTCATTAAAAACTTTACACAAATTATTGTCAATAATATCACATTTCACCTTAGAATTCATAATGAAACCCTACACCATTTTTTCACCCAATTATTGGTGCGAGCAATTTCACAGAAAGATTCCTTATGATGACTTATTAGAGGGGGAGCAATCAGATCAATTA
>JAOXYD010000136.1:26427927-26444188 GCA_028565735.1 Pinacopodium congolense | reverse complement strand
TTATCCAGAGCTGGATTCCACAAGTTTACCATTTTCAGTAATTTTATAAATCATTTTATAATTCAAAATTGCAAAGGATTGAAGCATAATTAGGATAGTTCATTAATTTTATCTTTTCATCTTTTAATCAATGAATTTAGAATTTCCTAGATAATTGTAATTTAATTAATCTAGCATTTAACGTTCAAAATACCATATATTTTTTCCCGTGGGTTTGACACTCGGAGTCTGAGAATTACTCCGCTTTGTTACTTATTCGATAGGTGCACTTGCCTTTCGTCACGTTGGTTTTCTCTTAATATCATTTTGGTTTTTAAAGTAAAATTGGTTTAAAGAATGCCCATTTTAATCATTTAACCAACAAACAACACCTACCAACCAAAATTTCATTCAAAGAAGGATAGTTGTTGCTTTATTAAGCTCAAATGTGACTTTTAGAGCCAGTCGGTTAAATGAGATTAGGTTCATAGGTACTTACACTTTGCATAAGATGTTTCATGGTTTGGGAATGATTAAGGGCCTACCTCTATCTACATTTATTTTTCAAGATATTAGGAATGTGGTCTGCCTTTGAGTTACATATAAATTTTTTTGCTTCCCTTCTCATTTGATGAGGATCTTTTAGGAGGCTAGAGTATCCTTTGACGGAGAAGTTACTATCTAACATCAGCCTACATCGATTATTAGATACCCTACTTTAAAGCTTTAGCAATATGTATGAGTAGGTGATGAGTGAGGCAATTTGATTTGAAGACCTTTCCAAGGAGATGATGAGTAGGGCATCGATAATGATGACTTTCCTATGCCTGAGTCTATTGTAGCCAGGGGGACACTTCTTCTAAAGCCACTCCTAGTGTCCATTGTCCTCCTCCTACAGCTAGTGCTTCAATATTTATAAATACTTATGCTTTAGAGGATTAGATGACCATGATTTGTTACATTAAGGAACATTTATTTCACATTGAGTCTACTCTGTCCTCTATTAAGTCTTAGGTTACTGATGTTCGTGACTATGTAGACATAGTTGAAAATCAGTTAGGTGTCCTATGGGATTATATCACTTCGCATCGTCTAACTCCTAACTAGGGCTTTTAGACTTAGTCTCTTTTTTTCATTGATATGTCTCTTTTATTTTTGTTTCCCTAAATGCTTTCTTTTCATTTATCTTTTTGGTTATTTATCTAGTTGCATTTTTTATTTGTATGTATATGCTCCCTTTTGGGTACATTAATAGTTATTATTTATAGATGGATCAATTTTTGGTATTTTGTGCATGTACATTCATTTTTTTCCGCTTTCCAATTATTTCACTTAATTGATCAATTTTTTCTATTCACTTTAATGGATCGATAAGATATTATCATTATTCTGGGTGTTTTCTATTCCTTTATCTCCTATTTTATCCTTTCTTTATATTTTATGAACACTAGGGACATTGTTCAACTTAAGTGCAGAGGAAAGTAGCGATGTAATTTCATAGAGTCATTTGAAAGATTATCTACAATTTATGGAAATTTTTTTGATTTTGATTCATATGAGAGAATATTTTTGCTTCTGAATTTGATTTTTTTAAAAATTTAAGATGATATGCTTTTGTTTTTGATACTTAATGATCAATTGATTTTAAACTACTTCACATTTTGGATAATTATTTCCTTAGGATCAACATAATATTTCACTTCTAAAGTCATATTTCTAAGAAAATTGTTGCATCTTTTAAACATTCTCATCATCCTTTTTTAAAATTGAAATAAAGTGAAAAAGAATGTGTGAAGAAAGAAAAGAAAAGAAAAAGTAGGCTTAAAAATAAATAAAAGTGAGCAAGTTTTTCATTCATTCTGACTAGCATTGAACCAATTAGTCGAAGTTAAAGAGTGGTGTTAATAGCCAGTTGATGTACGGTGACTTAATTGAGTAATTAAGGATATTCACAACAAAATGCTCATCTTTAAGTAAAAAGATTAAATGACCTCTTAGCCAACCAAGCCAACATTATTGTTTAAATTTTGGTGCTTAATTGATAAGGATATCAAATTGTTTAAATTAATGATACTCTTTTCTTAGTTAGGATTAATTTTACATATGAAATTGAAAATTTTGATTTAGGACGAATTTTAAGAATCATAAAGTGGTTTGATTTTCGTTTGTAACTTGATTTAATAAATTAATCGTATATCCTCTTAATTGGTCATATTGATTGAATGATTGAGGAAATATTTTAAATTACATTGATTGATTAAAATTATTTTTCCTATAATTATAAGTTAATTTGAAATTGATGATTGATTAATTTTCTTTAGGAAAAGCAAATGCTTAAGTGTGGGGAAATTGATAGAGGTTCATTTTATATGATTTTTCATGATGTTTTGATGATAATTTACCCTTATTTGATGCATAATTGATTCATTTATGTTTTGAATTATTAAATCAGTGGATTACAACCCAATTGAAGTGAAAATTAGG
Organism: Pinacopodium congolense; assembly: GCA_028565735.1. Classification (NCBI taxonomy): domain Eukaryota; kingdom Viridiplantae; phylum Streptophyta; class Magnoliopsida; order Malpighiales; family Erythroxylaceae; genus Pinacopodium; species Pinacopodium congolense. The sequence continues at coordinate 26,441,725 of JAOXYD010000136.1, read as the reverse complement.
CAAAATAAGATGATTGGAGGAAAATAGGAGCTAAATGGTGATATCAAGCAGATCAGCAGTTAAGTCTCCTAGCCTCGTGATTAACTCGTTTTTTGGGACCTAAACGTTGGCAATAAAATAGTGTTGTTTAACTCCTTTTTAAGCATCATTTAAGTAGCAGTCGAGACTTTTCCAGTTAGATCATTCTCATCATTAGCTACATTTTGCTCCACTTGCTTCCAATTTTCTCTTGACATATATATATGTGGAGGTTCTGGAGCCAAAAACAACAGTGAGGAACATTGAAAACATGAAAATGAGAGTTAAAATAATATTTTCTCTAGCTTTAAGTCTTCTTTATTGTGTTCTTCATCTTTTTTATTTTTGTTTCATATTTGAGCTTGTATTTGAGGATTCTAAGGTCTTAGGCATGTGATTCATTTATTCTTCTTATTTATTCAAGAACATGATGAATATACTTTGTTTCTTAATTTAAATGAGTGGCGGATTTAGTTTGTGGTTAGGGAGTTATTAGTAAGTGATCTAAACATGTGCTGAATGTGATTTATTGTATGATTGAGGGATGTATTTTGTTTAAATGATGAGAATAATTCTTATTCTAAACTAAACACTTAGAATAAATTTAAGAAACAATTTAGGATATGAGAAATCTACCTAAATTGTTGCACAATTCATTAAATAACCTGATTTAAATCATTAAACAACCAAACCTTGATTTATCTTGAGGGTTATAATATGAAAATTTATGCCTAATGCTTAAGATTGATAAATGACCAAACTTCAACTTAAGTAATTAGAGAAAAGGCATTATCTTAACCATAGCATTGGTTTTCTTTTTCAATTCATAATTAACCCATTTAGATAATTGAAATACAATTCCTTAACTATTTTTTTTTCCAGTAATCGATCCTCAAATTCAACTTGATCATCTTTTTTATAACTTTTTATTGTTTTAAGTTAAATTGGTAACTTTAGTTGGGAATTTCAGTTAAATTGAATTCTCTGGATAATTGCAACCTAGTTGACCTAGCACTTGTAATTTAGTAATTCTTGTGGGAAGATAACTTAGATTTTAAATATTCCAATATATTACTTGTGATTAGTATACTTGTCAACATTAATGGTTAAAATTGTTAAAAGAAAAAGTAATCTTCATTTATTTAAATTATTTAGCTCGGCTCGTTCTATGAACACTATCCATTATTAAATGGATGTTTAAGCCTAACAAGAGCATGCGTAGTGTCATCGATGAGCCTAGAATAGCTTCCCTTAAAATGGGCCTCTATTTAGAAAAATGTCTCATAGCATTGGAAAGGTGGAATCACATTACTTCTCAATAATACTCCAATGTCCACTCTCTCTGATGGACATCACCCTTCCAGTACGATGGCCTCCGTAAAAGTTTCCCCTTATTGTCAACCTCCAATTTCGACTTGATTGGCCACAATTCGTTTATCAATTCAACACCTTGTAACTCATCTTCTTTCTTCACTTCTTTAACTTGGAAACTGTTAAGAAAAGGAAGTAAAACTTGGTTAGCAATATTAGAAGGTGTACCACTTATCTTAAGAGGTGTTGCATCCTCCTCCATTTCTCGAATTGACACATCCTCCTTTCCTAGCTACTATTGCTCTTCCTTAATCTCTTTCAGGTGCTCCTGATGTTCTCTGCTCTCCAAGGAAACTTGACACACGTCCTCTCCAGGGTTTCCATTTGGTTGTCTAAGAATGTTTGAAGAAACCTGGGCTTCTATAGTCCCTATCACATCTGGCAATTGGCTCATTTGATCTTCAAAATCCTTTAAGTGACTCCTGGTTTCCTATTGGAATTGAAGAGTGCTCATTGCTAAACTCTTTACAATCTCCTTCAATGACATCTCATCAGCTTGTGGTGGCGATAGTGAAGTTGGAGGCTTGGAAGTTTGACTTACTATGGTAGTATGGTGGTGGAGAATTGAAGTTATATTGTTATGTATCCTATAAGATAGGACACGTAAAAGTATAATAAACCAAAAATGAGCAAACATCACATATCTTAACTTCTTCTTTATTTCTTCTTTCTTATGTGACTAAAGATTTGAGATTTGCCACTTGTTGCTCCAACTTACAACAAGAAAATTAAACTCTTCATCAAAATAATTATAATTGCAAAGATTAAGAGAAAAAGTATCCTAATAATAAGTCATCACCGCTATAAATTATCATAATTTGAAAATATGTGAAACTCAAAAAAATAAAAGATAAAGTGAGTAAGATTAACAAAACCAAAAAACAAAGGCAAAAACAACATAAGAAATAGATAAAACATAAGCACCAGCTTCCTAGCAACGGTGTAAAAAATTATGTGGGTTTGTTGTGGATCACCAAATAATAAAATACCTAACTAACCTAACTAACTATGTAGTAGGGCAAGTCAGGGTTGATCCCACAGAGAATTGGTTGTGTTTTCTTGGCTATTTCAAATTTTACAAAAAAGAAAAATAAAATAAAATAAAACCCTTAGATGTAAAGGAATTAAAAATAAGCACAAAGAAAATTAACGTAACTAAAGAAAAATAAATAAAAAAAAATAAAGATGAAAAACTAGGTTGAAGATAATATCTGGATTCATGAATTATAATGATCATTGAAAATATAAATTGTGTTATGCCTAAAATTCTAGCTTATAGGTATAAAAAGCTCTTCTGTCCTAAGTTCCTCCGATACGATAGAAAACTTACCACTAGCCATGCGATAACTTAGAACAAGATCTCTAGATTTAGAGGTGCATCAACATTAAAAACTAGGGAAAGACTAACTATGGCCATGATCTCACAAGTTTGGATCATATAGCCTTAAGAATTGAAATCCTAGATTAATTGATTAAGTTTACCTACAAAATCCATTAGCCTATTGTTACAAGTGGTATTAACTAATGAAAATTATGGATCAAAGATTAAATACTTAAAATTTGAACTTAGAATCACAATTAGAATGGTCATTCATATTAGTTAATCCTTAATTCATGGTATTGAATATGAATTATGAGCATAAATCTTAATGCTTATTCAATTCCCAACTTTAATATCACAATTATCTTCTAATTACCCATGAAATATCTTTAACTCAAGGAAAACATAAGCTAATATAATGAAAATAACAAAAAACTAAACTAAAATTAGAGAAAACAAAATTTGAAATGCATTAAACATAAAGGAAATACCAAGAATAATGATATAAAATTAAAGAAATATCATTAAACTAAATATTCGAAGCATATAATAATAAAATAACATAACCCAAATGAAAATTCAACTAAAAAATAAAATGAAATTAACAAAACAACAACTAAAATAGAAATAAACCAGACTTCAATACCTAATCTACTTAATCTAAGGTTTGAAAATGAAAAGAGATGGAAAGAACAATACAATCACACCACAAACCTAAATTAAATACAAAGAAATCAAGGTTGCCCTAAGGGGGGAGTTAAAGTGACGAATTCCTCTCCCTTTTCTCTATTTATAATGCCTCATTAGGGTTTGGGTCATCTAGGTGAAAGGGCAAGTTTGCTGATTTTTTTGGCAAAATATACATGTTATGTGTACATCTATGACCCTTAGATAAACATATATGCCGGTATAGATCCAACACCATTATGTTCCTAGAAAACACCCTAAATGCTAGTTGGTTGATAGCTTCTACCCCTCTTGGAACCTTTTACTCTAACTCCTTCTACATAACTCTGATGGCCATGAAATTTGTTGTGCAGGTTCTTTACATGATTTTCATACGTACTAAAATATTTCAAATAATTTTACCTCTAAATTGATGCTTGTTTAAGTTTCTCTTGCTCTTCTCTTGATGCATCCTTTATGGCTTGTCATATGGACTAGCAATTTGTTATGGAACATCGTACCATGATGCTCTAAGTCCTCAAATTGATTTCAAAACTCTTCTAGTTCCAATTTTACTCCAAATCACACATAAACTTGGCCCTTTTAACTTCTATTTTTATTCAATGATCAAATTCGTATGTAAACTCAATATGAACACAAAATAAGCATTTAAACATCAAAATAGGGATGAAATCACATTGAAAAACATATGAAAATATCATAAAACACATCCTTATTAGGTAACTAAATAAAATTTTATAGAAGATCAATAATGCTTTTAAGTGGGATTAGTCTTTAAAGCCAGATGATGCACTTTAGGCATATCGAACCACATTTAAAATATCCACAGGCATGCCACCTTTCAAGATAGTTTATGGGAAAGCTTGCTATCTTCCTGTTGAGTTAGAGGATATCGTATATTAGGTTACTAAGTTTTTAAATGTTAGTTTACAACGTCTAAGTGGTAAGAGGCTTATGCAGCTTTATAAGCTTAATGAGTTTTGATTTAAGGCATGTCATAATTGAAAGCTATATAAGGAGAACATGAAGATATGGCATGATAAGTAGCTCTTACACCAAGACTTTAAAATGGGTGAAAAAGTATGGATCTATAACTCTTGACTTTAACTCTTTATAGGGAAGTTAAAGTCAAGGTGATATGATCTATTTAAGGTAACATAAGTGTTTCCATTTGGAGTTCTTGATGTAAGAATAGAAAACCAAGAACCTTTTAAAGTGAATCGACAAAGACCTAAACCTTATATACCCAATTTGGTGGACAGTGTAGAGAAAAGGCTTTTACTTTGTGATTTTGTATCATCTTCTTAATGAGCTTTAAGGGATATTTCATAGGATTGTAGATTTTATTTCTTGCAATTTCAATTGAAATTTTATTTTGGTTTAATGTTTTCTTTCCTTTAGTTGTTTCTAGTCTCATTCTTAGGTTACTCAAGGATGGCTACAACGAGCACATAGATGACCTTTTTCAAGGAGGGGGGTTTCCTTAGTCTTCCTACCCTATTATAATTTACTTTGTTTTTATGAACATTATAGACAATGTTCAATTTTTTTTTTGGGTGGGAATTGAAGGAAATGTTGAGATTAAATTAATACACACTTGAATTTTTATAAGTCTTTTGGTAGCTAACTTAGATTCTTCATTAGAGAATCATGCTAAGTTTGATTAAATGTTAATTTATAAACCATAATGCGATCCATGTGATTAGTATAGTTGGTATGAAATAATTATTATTTCATCATGGGTTCTCTTAATTATGATTTTTAATATGTGGTGGAATTGATTCCTTCATCATAATGCTAAGTTGAAAGAAGCTTTATGTGTATTTTCATGTGAACTTGGATTATAAGTTAACATATGCATGATGAATTATATTGTTTAAGTGAATTAGAAAGTCTATGCAACTAGTTACGAGCATTAATGAACAAGGACATTTAAATTGTTTTTGTCTGGAGACCATAACAGGACATTTAATTGGCCTAATGATTTTGGAAAATGAATACTTGATAATCATTATCATGTCCTATGTATTGAATGCATTATATTTTGAAAGACATGAAAAAAAATGAAAAAAAATAAATAACAATGTTAATAAATAAGCAATAACTCACTCTATTAGCTTCGCATTAACAAGAAGATTAAGTTAAATAGTGTTATTAATAGTCAGTTGATGTAAGGTGAGTTAGTTGAGTAACTGGGAGTATTCATGATAATGTGTTCACTTTTATGTCAAAAAACTAGGTGATGTCTTAACCAAGCCTTCAATGCTCAATCAATAACAGATGCGAATGTGTTTTGCTTTATATGTGTTCATTTTATACACGGAATTCATTTTTATGGCTTGTGTTAAAGTTTGAAAAAGGCATAAGGTATATTGAGTAGAATTGTGAAACTATATGAAAGGTTAGTTGCATAGAATTTTTTGAGAATCTTTAGCCGTTAAAAGAGTGAAGTAAAGGAATAGGATAATTAAGTTAGTCTATGACAAGTTTGTATGATGATCTATGTGAGCTTCTTGATATTTAGTATTATGCATGAGGAAGTGGTTTTGCTATATATAATGATCATATGTGTTAATCTATGATCAACCTTCAATTCGATATTATTAGTTATATTCAACTACATAGATTACGTTAAGATGTCTAATTAACCTTTAACTATCCTTAGAAGATGTTCTTTTGAGTACTTAAGTTAGTTGCTTAAGGGCAAGCAACAATTTAAGTGTGGGGGTTTTGTTATTGGGTAATTTGCATGAGTTTTAAGGCATTATATGTATCATTTTCAGCCATTAAATGCATAATTCATTTTAGTTGCAAGCTTTTTTTGTTAAATTTCAAATTTATAATGATCTTAGAGCTTGTGGATTGGAATTGGACCTAAAAGGAGCAATAGGGGCGCATTATAAAGATTAATGATAGTCCTAAGATTGATTAATAGTGGTGTTAAACTCTAGAAGAAACCTCCATTAAAGCTTAAAAATAAAAGATCTATAGCACATATAAACCATGCCATTGTATAGATGTTTATAGCCATAGTTTAACTCATAGAGTTAGAGAAAATTTGAGATTTTAATGAAGAGAAAAGAAAATTATAACCTCATTTTTTTACACTACATGGAAAAAAACCTAACAAGGACCTTTGGAATTATATAAACTCTGATTTTTTTTTTCACATTTCAGTAGCTAGACTTATAGAAAAAATAAAAAACATTAACTTTAGTTAGGGTTTCTTCTTATTTTCTCCTCCATCATTCATATTGTGGCGATTTGTCTTCTAGGTGCAATCAAATAGAAAAATGTCTTAGAGAATATTAGGGACTGACTATCTTCTTGTTGGCTTTTTACTTTATTACGTTTTCATATTTGTATTGACTCCTAATTCTTATTTCATTCAATAAATATGAACTTTATGTGTTTATCTTGTCTTTTATTAATGAATATGTGTACGTAAGTTATTTTAGTTAAGGTTAACAGATTAAACGGGTTATGAACAAATTGGGTGATAGAGTTTTTCCTTGACCGAGTGCTTATTTCACCTAGCTTAGCTTGATCACTTAAGTTAGAGTTTTAGTTGATTGAAAATTCATGACTATTGGCTTTTAATTACTGAAAAATAAATTTGGTAATATACTTGAATTTAAAAGTAAACCAATTTCAAAGACTTGTAAGAGGATTCCTAGATTTATCAATTTTAAATTTAGATTTCTTATTATTTATTCCTTTTATTCCAAGTTATTTAAAGATTAAGTAGATAATTTCAGTTTAAAAGAGAAAACATGTTTCCATAGGAATTGGTTGTGTCTTATTTTAGTAAAGTAGGTCCAAATTAGCCCCTCACCACTAGTTTAAGAGATTAATTAATTCAAATGTGAAGCCTTAACTAGTCTTTGTCATTGGAAAAGTCCTTATCTTATTTCAATGATAGATTGCAATTTTAGGACATCATTAATTATTTAATTTTAATTTCTCATTAATCAAAATTTAGTCTGTTAGAAATATTAAACATTGTATGACTTGATTATTGCATATTGGTCTTGTGGAACATGATACTAAGTTTACTTAGCATTTTATACTACTTTTTGAGGAGCTGTGCTCGCCATTATTAATCTTAGTGTAAAAGATATTTTTTAAATATGTGATTTAGACCATTGATAAGGGTTCATTTCATATGATTTTCCATGATATTTTGATGTTACTAACCCTTATTTTGACGTTAAAATATTTGATTTATATCTTGAAATGTTTTATTTGTAGGTTACATCAAATTAAAGTGAAAATCCAAGGAATTATGAAGATTGGAGTTGAATTAGGAGCAAAACGTGGGTCTATAGTGAACCTGCTTTTAACCCCTATAGACTTGCGTTTAAGCAAGGATCAGGAGTCAAACAACGATAGTCAAATGGTGCTATTTAAATCTTTGTCATGTGTCATTTAAGTGGTAGTTGAGACATTTCCAATTGGATCTTCTTCTCCCATTGGTTGTAACTTGTCCACTTGTTTCCCATTTGCAACTGAGACATATATGAAGCTAGAGAACTCAATTTCGTGCATGTTAGACCAAATTTAGGATACTAATTTTAAGATTTTGTAGGGTTTCTTCTTTTCTTTCTGTGATTATGTTTCTTTTCTATTTTTCTTTTCCAGCCTTATTTTTTTGAAATTTTAGGTTATTGTTAAGGATTTCAGGACTTTATTAAACTGATTGAAAGCTATCATCACTTGGGATCAATATATGGTGTAATGTAAACCCTTCTTTCACTTATTTCATACTCTTTATTCATATATGTTCAAGAACATGAGGTTTATGGATGAATATGGAATTTTCTACATATGTATGATGTTTTAAGTTGATTTTATATTAAGGAAAACTTCTTTAATGCTTTATTTGAGTTCTAAACACATGTTGGGTGTTAATCTTTGTTTATTTGAGGTCTTAAGGCTTGTCTTGACTTGATCACTTAAGACAAGATGAAAGATTATTAAAGATCCAAGAAATATACTTTAACAATTGAAAAATTAGTAAAAAATCTGGTTTTAATCAGGGATATGAGAAATATATTTTGGTTAATCAAGATGGTTCCATTCTTGAATATGAAATTTAGGATTATAACTTCTTAAAATTTAAGCTTAATCCCTATTAATTAAGTGAATAACCAAACTTCAATTTAGGATCATTAGAGATAAGGCATTGTCTTAATCATAACAATGTCTTGATTCAGCGAAGACCCTAGATGAGGCACTTCAATCCATAACTTAATTAAGTCATTTAAAGCTTAGGGCTTGGCTAGTTAGCTAATTTCGGTAATTATTAATTAGGTTGGAATCCATAGCAATGTTTAAAGCTTTTAGGTTAGCTTAGTTATCTTTAAGTCAATTTAATAGTTCTAACCCTTTAATTTTAGCAATCTTGAGCTCTCCAGATATTTGTAATCTAATTGCCTTAGTAGTCACATGATTCCCTGCGGGTTCAACACTTGAAGTCTTAAAAATACTTTATTATATTACTTGACGACTGGTACACTGCTGTATTAGTGGTCTTAAATTGAATTTCAGCTTAATGTTAATTAATTAAATTATTTGACCTTATTAACTATAAACCAACTAATGTACCAAGTATTTGGAGTCGTTTCTAGGAAGTTAAGGTTGTGATATTAAAAATATATCGATGTCGATTACTTTATAGTGTAAATATTATTTATATTGTGTTGTTTTGATTTTCTCATTTGCATTCTTTATTTTTTTTCTTTTATTGTTATTTGTGTTTTCTTTTTGTTTAGTTTTTATGTTAGAGCATCTTTTAGTGTTTATTTCTAGACATTAAAATATGTGTGGGCAATATGATTATTGGCAATATCGCCACTGGTATAGGCCTGGAGAGGTAAGTAATGAATGGGTGAACCACAATGAATCCCATGCTTTTGATAATTCATATTATCTTGAATTTTTAATGGCAAAATAAATCTCAATTTCAACTGCCTTTTGCTCCTTGTCAATCATTTCATTTCCTAGATTTTTTGAGCAATTTTCTAGACCATCTTATATACATCCATTTGTTTATGAAGCTAGAATAGCTAAATTAATTGAAAAGAAGGATTTAATGAGAGAATTAAGAAAAATGCATTCCCCCCGTCAAAGAAAGTAGGATTAGGGAAAAGGCTCATTTATAATTGGAATTAGAATCCTAAATGGCACAATTGGAAGGATTCATTCAAGAATATTCTCCATTTCCATTGCATGTTTACCTACATTACAATTAAATGAATTAAATACTTTTGACATACATAATGGTGAGCTAGAGCTTTCTATTTCCTTTGAATAGAATGGTGATGAGAAAGATTTTTTAATTCCTTCTGACATTAATTATGTGGATATTGATGAATGTTTGCATCCTTACTAGGCTCTTGACTTAGAAAATTTTGGAACTTCTGATGAAGATTTGGAAAGTGATGAATCAAGTTTTCACATAGATAATGATATGGAAGTTGATGTGAGCATGCATATTAGCCATGATTTTTAATGTGAAGCATTTGACTTTGATGATGAATTGTTGGAGAGTGAGGAATAATCAGTTTATAACTTTATGGTTCAATTTCCTAAAATTGTAGATCAATACTTTTCCCTAGAAGAAGAAATTAGTACAAGTAATGAAGATAACATCATTGGTAGAGAGGAAAAGCTTCGTATTGATTTATAGGAGAGTGAGAAGGAGGTTTTTGATGAGATTATTAAGGATAAGCCAAGTGAAGTATCATGTGAGAGCATTGATTTTCTAGGTGTTACTACTTTTAATCCTAGGACAAAAGTGGTGATTCTTAAGGGTAAGAGCTTTGCATTGTTTCTTTTTAAAGGAAGGATTTATGAGGTTTTTAAACTCTTAATTAAAGGTATAGGACTCTTTTGGAACATTTGTTTACCTTTACTTAAAGAATGCAGTAATTCAATTATATGGTGATTTAAATTACCTTTACTCTCAATTACTTGTTGGGAGGCAACCCAACCATAGATTTAAGTCCTTTTTTTTTTAATTGGTGTGCCTTAGGTTTAATTTTAATCTAGAGTGCTTTTTATATGTGTTTTAAAGTTAATTTTCTAGTATTCTAGTGTGTTTCATTTGTTTTAGTTGTAAAAAGCTCTTTTGTGAATCCTTAATTCATGCTTAGTATGTTTTTTTTTCTTTTATTCAATTCTTTCCTCAACTTTTAATTTTTTTTAGAATGTGTGTTTAAGTTCCCTTTTCTTTTAGTAATATGTTAAATCTTTTGATTGTGTGTGATTTTAATTTGTTTTTCATTAGTTTATTTTCCCTTTAATTTAGTGTGTTCTTTCCTTTTTGTGTGTGTGATTTAACTTGAATTTAGTGATTTATTTTTTCTTTTAAAAATTTAAGTCTTTTCGTTTAATGTTAAGTCTTTGGTTTAAAAGTGTGTTAGTCAATTTAATTTAATTTTAGTGTACTTTAAGTGAATTTAGCCTTAATCCATGTTCAATTTTGTGTTTAATCCATTTGGAATTATTAAGACTTGAATTGGGATTAGATTGGTTATGTTTTATGTGATTTTTCAATCTTAGATTGTTTGCTGAAGAGTAAAACAATGGGGGTTAAATGAAAGTGTTTAACCCCTTTAACCCTATGTTTATCTCTTTCTGGAGATTTCAACAGTGAGAGTTAAATAACATCATTTATCTCTCCAAGTGCGGCCATTTAACTCCCTATTTTGGAAAAAAGTTATTGAGTCACGTACGTCTTCATCTTCCTCCAGTCTAGCCACTATTAACTTGAGTTCTATGCCCTTTTTTCCTAAAAATCTCTATTTTTTGCTCAATTATTATCCAATTTGCGTGTTTTTGGTGTCAATTTGATCCATTTCCAATCCTCTACAAAATTCTTCCATTAATTTTTCCTGAAATCACCTCAAATTGTCCAAAAATCCACTGTAACCTTTCGACTCTACTATTCACCATAGAAGGTAATTTTTATTTTTCTTAAGTTCTAGATCTCTATTTGCTGAGATTTTAGTACCATAGTGTTAGAAATTCCATAAGCAACCTAATAGTACAAAGTTTGTGGCCTAATTTTGTCATCAAAATTTTGGCAATTTTCCGACACATGAATATTCTTCTAAAATTTTTTGAAAAATTTCTTTGAATTTCTTAGCATTTTCCTACTTATTTTATCATGTTTATTAAACAGTTTTAGTTCAAATGACACCTAGATGGTCTTCCCAAGCCTCTCCTCAGAATCTAAGACCTGAATTCGATAGTTCTCAATTCACAAGCTAAGAGAACTATGATTGGATTGAGGCTTGACACAAAAATGAGTTTGTCATCGAGAGGTCTATTAAAGCTAATATGGAGACTAATTTTCTATTTTTGTCTCTTTTTTTAGCTTTACAATGACTTCCTATCCTTGTTATCATCGGCTCGTACTACCCTTTTAGGAATTCTTCACCAACATAGAAGACAAGAATGCCTCTGACCTTCTAGACATTCAGTCTTTGGTGTGAGGTATCCCTATAATTATCACTTGCTTATTTCTTTCTAAATTTTCATGGTTGCCGAATGGAGGAGACATTTATTTTCATAGGGTGGATAATGGTCGAGGTGATTTAGCTGCTTCTAATCTCTCTTTCTCGATTGATCGAGCTATGACCCTATTAGGTTTGGTTAATCCAACGGGCAAGAAAGGATATCATACCAACCAGTTAAGTACTAGAGATCGTATAGTTGTAGCTTATTTTAGTGAAAATGTGTCTCATAAAGCTAGCAGTCTCAAAGAATTTAGATTGATGATACCTATATGTTGTACAATCTACTTCATGGATTGGAAGGTACAAAGGGTTTGCCCTTAGTTAAGTTTATTTTACAGAATATAAGAATCGTAGTTCAATTTACTTACCAGACAAAGAACTTCTATTTTCCATGTTGCTTATAAGGATATTTGAGGCATCAGGAGTTTCTTTTGATGGTGAAATTATGGTTAGGCCAACCAACTTCATTTCCTATTCACTTTAAAACCTTAGTCGTATCATAAAGTTGGTGTTGAGTGGAGAAACATTGCTTTTAGATCCTTGGTTGCAAGCGAGCGTATAGATGATGCAGAGATTCTAACTCCAGCTCCTGTTGCACCTAAGGAGGTTGTAGGTGAGGTTTCGTCTGAAGCCACTTTAAGCATTCATTGGCCACCTCTAGTAGATCATGCTCCAGCTTTTGTACCTTTTACAGCACATTCTAAGCCTTCCTTTATTGTGGCATCCATTCTTAAGAGGCTCGAGAGTTGAATCATTCGTATGGAGTAGAATATGGATAGCATAGATCAGCAACTTGTAAAGATTGGGGCACGTTAGCAAGAAAATGACTCGAATCCTGATTTTTAGTTATTTCTGATTACACATCTTGTTCACGAACCATGTGCTTTTTTTTTTTGTTTCAATGTTTGTTTTTAGTTGTATTTTTTTTAGTTGTAGTTCAGCTGCTTATCATGTATTTTGGGTTCTTTTGATGTATTTTGACTCAATTAATGTACTTGGATGAGATATATATATATGGAGCATGGTTTATTCCATTATTGTCTCTTATGCTTTTATTTCCTATTTATGATTTTTAGTATGTGATAAGATTGAATTTTATTAAATTTTCATATGCTTTTTAATGCCATTTTAATCTTATTTTATTATTTGATTACTAAATTTGTGTTAGATTGTGCTTAATGACAGGTTTATTGCCTTAGCATAAATTTTGGGTCAAAGCATGAAGAATTTAAAGTAATTTGAAGAAAATTCAAATATTATATCCATTTGAAAAAAAAGAAAAATCAATTGCAAAGTAAGCTGCCAAAACGCAGCTTGCTATGTGTTTTAAGCTCACTGTTTGCATTAAACAAAACGATGAGCACAGGAGCAAGTGATGACTATAGGAAAAAAATTCGAGGAAAACACAATAGAGGGGAATCAGGTTTTTGGAATAATTCAAGCACAGAAATCTAAGAGAAAAGGTGTGGGCTATTGCTGCACGCCTACACCAGGAGACGGACGAGTGGGAGTTGTTGTGGAGTGGCTATTGCTGGCTTGGAGCTATTGGCTTGAGGTGACGACCAACTCCAGTTTCCATGTCTAAGAGAAGCTCAACGTCATCTCTCTTCCTTTAGGAGTTTAATTTTAATTAAATACTGTGCAACTCTCGTTTTTTCTTTTAAATTCGATTATAGTTTTCATTTTAGTTTTCCTTTGTTTAGTTTCTTGTCTGAATTTTTACTTGATTCTTGTTTGAATTTTTATTTTTATTTTTATTTTCTTTTTTTTTGAATATTATTTTAGTGTTAAGGTTATTATTTTCCTTAAGTTACAACATTTATTTGCTTATAATATTAATTTTGTCTTTAGCAAATTTGAATTAAATTTCTTTTCA
>JAOXYD010000136.1:26416709-26427827 GCA_028565735.1 Pinacopodium congolense | reverse complement strand
ATTTCTAGTCTCTCTGATTCTCACAGCAAAATCGGCAAAGTGTGTGTCTCAGACAGGAATTTGCGTGTATGGGTGGCTCGAGTATGAATCTGACAAACTTGCAAGTAGTGTGAAAAATAAAAAAAAACCTGACATGATCAGGTGGAGAAAGCAGCTGCCATACTATGGTCGCAGAGCATTTAAACATAATTTAGTATCAGAGTATCACAATGAAAAGGTAAAATTCCGTTGCCGGGACTGGAACCCGGGTCTCTCGGGTTAGAGCCGAGTATCCTAACCAACTAGACTACAACGGATTTGTGCTTTGTTTCCTAATAGGATTGTTAAATTTGAAAAAAATTCCCCAACCCGTAACAACAAGAGGATAACGGAGATTTTTTGGCCGATTAAAACTCTTCCAAGACTGCTCCAAATTTTACTGAAGACTACCAAACTAAATTTGAAGCGGATAGGATATTGAGTTAAGAAAACCATCTTGATTCCTGAAAGTTGAATAAATTGCATTACCAAACGAATATAGCATATTCTATCAATGAATATCATGAGTAGCACAAGATGAAATACATACATGATCGCAAATTTTACAAGTAGGAGGATAAGCCCATCAATAGAATATACAAAATGATTTCTTGCGTTTGCTTTATTTTCACAACTCAAATTCATGCCCCCCGCCTCCATGAAATGTTCATCCAATAAATAAATATTGGCACTTTTGGGGGACTATTGCTTCACAGTATGTGCCTGACTGCCGCTTGTGCATACAACAGCTTTGCAACCCATCAAATTGAGACATCAAACAGAACATCCTACTGTTCTCAGTACAAACAAGAAACTTTACGCAGACTCTACTACTTGAACCTGTTGTCGAGCCAGGTACTTTTCTCTCCGCTCTTTCTACAACCCAAAACAAAAAAAGATGGTAAAAATCTGAATCAAGATTAGAAATTTGAGATCCATGTGAAATGATACAGGAGTATTTGCATACCCATTCATCTATCACAAGACCTTCACCAACATCACGGGGACCTGTGTCTGGTGGAGGTTTCTTGCGTGATTCAACAGCAGCCTCGGCTTCAGCCAACTGATGCTTCAGTTTCTCAAGGGCCTTGGGGAGATAGCGAGATAATGTCAATACAGGCTTGTAGAAATAATTACACATAAATGCAAACAAGTAACCTGAATTGCACTTACTGGGGTAGGACGTTCCAAATCTAAAAACACAACTTGCAGTACTCTCTCAACTGTTATTTGATCCTTTTGTTCATCAAACTGGAGGAGTAAGAGGTCAAGACAACGTGAGCAATGCACTTCATATTCTGACAGATACAACACATAACTTGTGCAATGATGAGAAAATTGAAGAATAGCAAAGAATCAAATACAAGCACATATCACGCCCGCAAATATAACAAGGAGCGCAGAAGACACACGTCACCCCAAAGAATTTGGGAGTTACGTCACGAATGTTAATGCAATTTTTCTTAATCATATAATAAAATAAGTTGTACAGAAACTGGTAACTGTCCTAGAGTAACAACATATATGATTTTAAGATGACCCAATTGTGCAAATTCCCAAATCAGTACACTACAAAATGAAACCTTGATAGCTCTTTCTGTTTACCACAATGATCATGTTTTGACCACATAATCGCACAAACTAGATAAACAGAAATCCCGTATCTTACTTTGCCAGTGTATGTAAAATCAGGAACAAATAGAAAAGAATGATTTCAGAAAAAAAGTATCTTGAACCTAACTCAACAAGATAACTTAAAAGAAGCAACATGAGTTTATTAGAAAGGAAAGAAATCCAAACTCTACAGCATTTGCCAATGAGTAATACTCATCAATTAGACAAATTCCGTTTTCAGATAATGATGCAGTTCAATTATTCCTTAATCTTTTCTAGCACTCATGTTATGTTGCATTACGAATTTAGAGGAAAATATAAGATTAAAAAATTTTAAGCTAACAGCCATTCTTAATTTGAACAAATTGAGAGGCGTCTGAAGCTCATAACACATCAGAAACCTTTACGTGCTCTGCAAATTGCTTCATCAAGTACACTGTTAAAGATTTTTATCATTAATTTATAGAAATTAAAACCAGCATCTAGTTTTCATTAATCTTTGAGTAATTAGCAAGGGGAAAACCTCAGTATGCCTGAGGTTTGAGGAGTTCTCACAACAACGAGTTATAAAGACAAACTGTAACATAAAACAAGAGATAAATCGAGTTCATACTAAATTTGAATGCAACTTTACTTACCAGCTCAGGCACATACTCTATACCTCCTTTCACCTTCAAACTCATGATTTTAAACTTAACCTTTCTCTTCTGATCTATATGCTTTTCGCTGTTGTCTGGATGCTCCACAAATTTGAACACTGTCGTCCAGTTTCAAATCACAGTAAAAATAAAGAACCAATACCCTCGCATAAATTCTTAAAAGAGAAAAAGCAACATCAATATCGATATTTACCGGTAGCAATAAGACTCTCTCCTGGAGCAAGTACGTCACCTGGAGGGCGCATGTAGCAGCTCTTTGGTGCAGTTGTTTGAAACTAAAACAAAGCCATCAAACAAAAACATTATGTAGCAAATCATTGCAGAACTTCAGAACAAAAGCTCCCACAATCCAGAAGTTTACTGTTTTCATTCCCAAAAGATACAATGAACCCAGTAATTCTCCTAAGCCATAGTGTATAATGGGAAAATGCAACAGAATGTGCATAAAATTGATGAAATGTGACAAGTGACTTCCATTTAACACTCAATAACACAACCCGACTCGCATTCTGAATTCAAAAGAGCATTAAAGGAATTGAAAAACTACCTAGAAAGCCACATGTGATCTGCTAGTGTTTTTAATCCTGATTGCACTCTTCACCTGTTTTCCAGGTTCATCTACAATACGGCACAAACACACACACGTACGCACTCAAATCATTAAACGTTAACAAATCGTAAGAAATGAAGAATCAGAGTTGACCAAACCAGCAACAGTCAACGCACTACGTTACGAGGAAGCATACAGGGAAAATAAAGGTGATTGGACGGGTCAAATCGGAGACGACGCCCAGTAGGGAGGAGCGATTTCGCGACCGAGGACATCGAGCAGGGCCTCTCAGCTGCCGAGTGGCGGTTACTATTGTGATTCCGCGTAGAAGAGGACGATTTTGAGGATTTGGTCGGCGTTTTCCAGAAAGGACACAGCCCATAGGCCTTAATTTCACCGTGAGACCCCTGCTGCTTGTCGTCAGCAATAGTCATCCGCCGCCGTTAACTGTTACAATTTCTCCCTCCAGGAGTTTCTCTCTCTAGCTGGTTTTTAGTGCCAGAACCCCAACCCCTAACCTCTTCATGCGCCTTCCTTCTTCTGTCAGCCTTTGTGCTTGCAGTTACTCGATCCAGCGGCTCATTTCTTTGATTACATCTCTGGATCAACGTTCAAGTCCACGCCTTGGGTGTTGGGCCGGAGCCGGGGGTTGGGGGGGTGATGGATATAGACTGAAACCGATGACTTCCAAGACGCTCAGGAGTTATATTACCAAACAACCCTTTTTCACTAAAGACAAATGTTAAATCCCTTTAAATTATTTAACCGTCAGGATCATGCCACGTGTTGATCGGGACAACCCGGGCTGTTAATCCGGGATAGGTAGTTTTCGCCTATATAAAATGGGGGTGCATGTGGTCCGTAGCGGGTTCTTTTATGTAATTTGTCGAACATGAATTTGAGATTGACAAATTTTCTTTAAAATTGATTGATCATGATAAATGAATACTGAATATTAGGTTTAACAAAGAATTTGATCCAAGTTGTCTTACGTTGCAAGCAAAAATGCTTTTATCATCGGGGAAACAGGATAGAGGAGCAACAGAAGATTTGTTATCCAATCTCTTTGATTGGCCTAATCTGTGCTTATTATAATAAGAAAACTCGCTAGAATTTTGTGGAAAATGTGTAGAACTTGCCGGTCCAAGAAGATGAAACAATGGATCAGCTGCAAGAACTGAGACAATGACCACCGGGGGCACTCGGGCAAGTTTCATAACAGAACTACCTGCGTAATTTACAACTTTTACGTGCACAGTAATATTCTGTTCGTGGGAATACAAATTATTTGGAACAACTTTAGTATTGTTTTATTGAGAGGAGATGTTTAATAAATTTTTTTATCAGAATTCAAATTTTAATGAAAATAGTAATCAAATTACTATAAAAAAAACTATTTGGAAGTTGAAACAGCAAAATTTGACAAACAAATTGAATTGTTATGGCCGGCGCGACGATAAGGTGGCGGCGAATCAACACGCCTCCGTCTTTCATGGTAGACCAATCCCTTCGCACGTGAACCTGGCTAACACACTACATTTTATGTACTGATGAGTTTCTTCTCAGATACAAGTCACCTTCAGAGAAAATGACACGCAGGTTTGTCATATACAGGCAAAACACACGTTAATGTCAAAAAAACAATTATTAATGTAAGCCGTTATCTATCAGACAACACGAACTCACCGGAGAGAAAATGCAATGTAAATACGCGTTTCTTCTTTTTGGAAAGTCATGCTATTGCGTGTAGGAATATCGTAGACCAAAGGGTACCTTTTTATGTTCTTCCGATGAAATTAATATGCTCGACTCCCAAAGTAGCTTTCGGGACTTCTCCAGGAGCTTTTTATAAGATTGAAACTTCCTCGTACCCTCTGTTCAAAATACGGGAAATGAATTATTGCATCTGCTTCTCAGTTCTCATCCGGAGCTAGCTGATAGTTTACCTATTTTCCGACGAGGGGTATGCCTAAAAAATTCAAAACGCTACGATAGCCATTAAAGAAGCTAAAAGTTATCACGACTCTTGGAAAATCGGTCAAGAACAAATCACGGAAGTGGTGGAAAAGTTGTACAATTTTTCAAAAGGTGGCTTTTGTAGAATAATCTGTAAGAAAAATTAAGATATGAAATGGTTAAAACCACACTGATTTAGATTTTTGCAAAATTTTTATTTTCTAGCAAAACTATCAACATTGTTCAATTGTTCATCTTCTAACGATAGCTATAGAGTAAAGGAAGAAAATTCAAACGCCTTGAAAGGTATAGAAAAGAGTGCTAACAGTATTAGTGTATTTCATTTAAAAAAGCTTTTTTGTAAAATTATAATTATAATTAAAGTTTAAATTTAAATTTTTAATAGAATTAAATATCTCATATCAATCCTAAAAAATTTTTTAATTCACAAGTAAATTCAACAAAATTTAAATTTATACTATATTCTCTCTTCTTTTAATTTAATTTAATTTTTTATTTTTTCAAAAAACAAAATTTAAACTAATTTTTTATCTAATTGCATTTTTATTAAGTTTTTAATATTTTGATAATAATTACAAATTATAATTATAGTTCGTAATCAAAATAGATAAATTGATACTTCTTTTTTTATTATTTCTTTAATTAAATAATTTTTAATTATATATCAAGATTTAATGTTTACCATGTTATCGTGATTACTTAAATATTAACAATATCAAAATAGTTTGATTTATTATATATAGAGTTTATTATAAAATAATTCCATTCTTTTAAATAACTAAGAAATTCATGGTTAAAATACTCACTAATTTGGTCAAATTTAAGTGTCATAATACTTTTATAAATTTATTTCTCAACTACAAGCTTAAATTTTTGCACGTTTTAAATGTTTTGGACTTTGTTTTTATTAAATATACATAACTATATTGAAAATAATCGTCTATAATCATTTATAAATGTAATACAATATAAATATCCACCTCTAATATAAGTAGATATAGAGATACATATATCTAAATATATAACCTTTATTAACACTTTGACACATTTTCCTTGGATAATTTGATCATTTTACATAACAAATAAAATTAACAAGTTTCATATGATTCAGAATTAAAAGGATCCAAATATTCTTCTTTATGTAACTTTGTAATTTTACTTTCATTAATATGACCTAATTCACATTATCATAAATAAGATGGATTTTAGTTATTTAATATTCTTTTCTCTTTATTTATCTCTAAGGATTAATTTTAAAATATTTAATTCATGCAAATTATTTGTAAGTAATTCAAATCTATAATAAACATTCTTTTGATAAAAAAATAGCTTTTATTCTTAATAGCAAAGATAAATCTACGTAAAGCTAAATAAAAAAATATAAACAACATTTCTTCTAATGACTAGGATATAATAATAATTATCTAGTTCTAATATAAGATTAGAAGATAAAGTTAAGCCATAAATACCTATAATTTATGCATTAACCTTTGGTTCATTGTTAACTCATATGTCTATTTAACCTTTCTTCAATGGTCTACTTTTTTAACAACTACATATTATTATAAATTTAAGAACAATAACATGTATCTAATATCCAATATCATGAAATAAAAGTAGAAAGATTAGCAATAATCATAAACATGTCTGAAGATAGAGTTTCCTTAGATTTCTTATCTTTATACAATTACAATAAACTTTGTAGTTTGTCTTTCTTTTAGCTCAAATGAGAAGTAGCTCCTTCCCTCCTTCTCAATGTTGCTTTCCTTTCCTGCCATTTTGATTATCCTTTGCCTGATTTGCTTCTTTTATTCCTCTTATTTGGTGTCCCTGCTTGACTTTGTCCTGGGGTGGCCCTCCTTCGGGGGGTGGCCTGACTCCTCTCTTAATTTTCCCGCCTCTCCTGCCTCTCTTTTATAGTGTCGGTTTTTCAAAATCCTTTAACTTTCCCTAATCAACTCTCTTCCTTATCATGTCCCATTAGGGGCAACCATCTTCTTCTTCGATGGTTCTTATAAAGTACTTCCCTCCTTTACTTTCAAACAGCCTTTTGTCTGGTGAGGGGTCCTTTGATATTGCAATGCCAGGTCCCAATGCTCCGCCACCTTGTCCAGATGGTCCTATTGTTAGATCCTAGAAGCAAGTCCTTAACGATAGCTCCCTTGATCAATCCCTTTGATTCTGGCCTCTAGCGGTTGATAATGGATGTGACATTATTACCCCTTTCATGGAGATCCTAAAGGATGATGCTTCTAAGTGGAACACCTCCCTTCTTGGTTTTTTCCCTAGCAAATGATCAGTTTTCCCTCCTTTAAATTCTTGGGCTCAAAAGGCTTGGAAGAGCCATGAGCTGCAAGAGATGCTCTTATTAGATTATGGTGTCTTCATCTTTAAGTTCTAATTCACACATAACACTCAGAAAATGCTTGATAGTAGTCTGTAGCACTTCAATAGCCGGCCTTTATTACTCCAAAAATGGTGACTTGGTCTCTTGTTCAGGGACATAAAGTCTCAGTAAATTCCTATTTGGATTAACGTCTATGGCATTCCCTTGAAGTATTAGACCACATAAGGATTAAGTTATCTTGTCAGTTATGTGGGGAAGTTGGCAGCCACGGATAAAGCTACAGCTTCTTTAAAGAGGATCAATAATGCTCAAATTTGTGTTGTGATTAACTCTCAAAATGAGCTACCAGACATGATTCCCTTGATGAGGCTCTCTAACAATGATGCTTGTTTCTTGATGAAGTCTCAATGACTTACCAGCAGCAACCTAAAAAATGTAACATCGTCAAAGTTTGGAAGGTCGCCTATATGAGGTTTTCCGTGGGTGAGTACTCTGAATTGATGTGGTTGGAGACTCCTAAAATCTAAATTAACTTATACAAATAATCCTTATAAAAATTTAACCCTTTTGAAAGCAATTTTCAATAATTTAGAAAATAATATCTAGATTTATATAAATTTAAACTAAATTATTATTTATTTAATTAAAACTAATTTAATAAAATTAAAGGCCTTTTTAAAATAAAATAATAAAGGAGGAGAACTATAGTATTACATGTGCTAATAACGTCATATGAAGTGCATGCATTCAGCGCCCACAAAGAACTTGTAATTCTCCTTTGGAACGTGTATCCACATTGTTATGGTGTGACAGTTTGGCGTACCGAGCTATAAGGTTTCATAGGAAGACTTCAGAATTCTCTAGAAAAATCTACACGTGTCTATAGTTAGGTGAAAGACTCTAGAAGACTCTCCATTAATTTAGAGTTGGGTGGAAAAATCTAGAACTTACATGTGGTAGGTGGAAATAAGTGGTAGAGCATTCTCCAAATTCTCTCTAATTGTATAGCTCTCTTGATTAATAAGAGCATTCTCTAAGTTTTCCAACTACTTGTGTTAGTCTTGCCATCTTTCTTATCTTATAAAGCTTCTACCAAGTGTTCGATCAAAGTACTATTAAGTAGTACTTGTGAGAAGGCTAAACTAGCATTCTAACTGTGGTAGGCGTTCCCAAGTCGAAGAGTTTACTAGTACCACACAGTTCGTTGGTAGGAAAATACCAAACCTATAATAGTTGGTATTATAGTCAAACAATTCTAAACAAATAAGTTCTTCACTTAAACTCCACTTGTTGTTTGTTTGAAAGATGACTGGTGTAGGAAGTGAGACTATCCATGTTGAGAGAATTTCCAAGTAATTCAACTGTAGAAGGTCAAGGTTAAGGGAAGCTTTAATGGACATTAATCAAAGGCTAGTAAGATCAAAGCTTGTCATAATCAAGAGGTAAGAGAAGTTTGATGAGCATGAACATCGCATTGAAGAGCTCGAGAATGAACGTGAGGAACTTTATGGAGAGATGAAAGTTGCCTTAAACAAAGCCATCTCAAAATATCTTAACTAAATAGAGGCCTTAAAGGAAGTTTTCCAATTTGAGGTTGCTTTGCTTAAGGAAGAGATTGAGAAGGTTTCCAATAAGTTGAAGGAGACTAAAGATGAGCTTATGGTGTGCAAGAAGGAAATTTCTCAAAAGGAAAGTGTTACCATCCCAACGATAGTCATCGCTCCTTCAAAGATCGAAGCTCTAAAGACTAAGATGTTCAAAAGGTCGATGAATGCAAAGGAGGTAGACAATTTCTTGTAAAGTTTATAGTGGTATTTCAAGGCAATTGGTATTATGGAGGATACCAAGAAGATTGATAGTTCCACGTTCTTCCTTGAAGACACCGTGATGGTATGGTAGAGGAGGAGATACCGAGATACCGAAAGAATGACATGCACCATCAATACATAGGTCGAATTCAAAAGAGAACTCAAAAGGTAATTCTATATCAAATATGCTGAGGAGGAGGTGAGAGATAAGTTGAAGCACTTTAACCAAGATGGAACCATAAAGGACTATGTGAAAGAGTTTTCTAAAGTGCTCTTAGAGATATTTGACTACCCCCTCAAAGAGGCACTCTTTGCATTCAAAGATAGTCTTCAAAATTATGTGAAAATAGAGATACAACGCTATGAATCTCAAGACCTTATTAGTGCCATTGCCATTATCGAATCCCTTATAGAGTTCAAAAAGTCCAAAAAGCCTAAGCTTAACAAAGACGAGGATAACAAGGAGACGAATTGGGGAAATCAACCGCACAGTAAGGATAAATCTCACAACCATGGAAAATTTAAAAAGGGTAAGAGCATCAATGGAGAATAATGTAAGAAAAAGTTTCAACCCAAATTTTTCCTTTATGATGATCTGCATAAGGTAAGAGATTACCCGAAAAAGAGCAAGCTCTCGATATTGATTGAGGAGAATAAGGAGAGTTAAGCCGAAGAGGTAAAGATGTGTTCCTTACAATTCTTTAATGCCATCAAGAAGATGCTTAAGTTCGAGAAGAAGGGTCGCTTGTTTGTGGAAGCCAAAGTTTATGGCCAAATGGTGAAAGCAGTAGTGGACACAGGAGCTACTAATAACTTTATTCAAGTAGACAAAGTAAAACGGTTAGGCGTTAAGTATATTAAGGAGTAAGGGTGGATCAAGGCTTTCAAATATGAGTCTACTTCCATATATGAGAGTGCTCAAGGCGTAAAGGTATGCTTAGATAATTGGTGTAGCTTTATTAATCTTTCAGTTGTTTCATTAGATGATTATCCTATAATATTCGACATGGAGTTCTTTGATATCGTGAAGATGATGTCAATCTCGTTTGTCAATGCTGTATGCATCTTAGAGGAAGGAAAGACGTGTATGTTTCCACTATTAAAAGAGACCAACAACCTAGCCAAGCGTGTTTTGGAAATCTAACATTTTGAAGGGATGCCACCCGACATGTCAAAACTACTTCTAAGGAAAAATAAGGAACGTGAGGACAAGATGGTGTCATGTAATGTACCTCCAAAGTTTGATGAAGTTAGAAGGCGACCGAAGGAGTCGATGGGTGAAGATTCCAAATTCGTGGAGAAGGAAAAATTAGTGTCATGAAGTCATTTCCTCAACCGATCAAAGAACCCATCCAAGCAAGTAAGTTAATAAACTTTTGTGGCATCATGTGACTTAGTGATGAAGCCAAAGCCTAGAAGAACAATCGTAGAGGTGGATGCTAGAGGGAGAAAGGTAAGTTTAAGAGCCATAACAAGTCCGAGAAGTCCTTTGGTGAATTCCCTCGAGGAGAAGGAGGAACATAACCCATAAATCATAAGTTTGAGAAAATTGACAAGTCGAGTAAGGTCATACTGATTTAGGCATAGATATAGGATGTCGAATGTCAAAGACATAGGAAGGAGAATATAGAGCAGCATAATGGATGTGCAAGATCGAAGAAATGAGCGCAGTGCCAAGTTGAATGAGCGGAGAATATCATGATGTGACAGTTTGGCGCATCGAGTTATGAGGTTTCATAGGAAGATCCCAAAATTATCTAGAAAAATCTACACATATCTAGAGTTAGGTAGAAGACTCTAGAGAATTCTTCATTAATCTAAAGATAGGTGGAAGACTCAAGAACCTACATATAATAGGTGTGGTAGGTAGGAGTAGATGGTCATGCCTTCCTAAAATATCTTCTTTGTCAAAACAAAATCTTTCTAAGTGGCCATGCCTTCCACAATGATCACAAACATAAGTTATTTTATGAAAATGCATGTTTGGCCTAAAATTGTTCCTAAAGGCAAATCTAGATGCATCATTCCTAAAATATCTTCTTTGTTGAAATCTTGGCCTAGAATGCATATGGAAATCATTTCTTGATGCATGGGTATGCATAGGATAAGCATATGAATGTGTAGGCCTAATATGCATTGAATGTG
>JAOXYD010000136.1:26378929-26399372 GCA_028565735.1 Pinacopodium congolense | reverse complement strand
TTGAATAAATGTAAGATGTAAAATTTTCAATTTTATGTTATATGATTTTGTGTTTTAGAATAGTTTGAACATTTATATTTTGATATCTTTATAAATTATTAAATATCGATGTTGTAAATACGTGAACTCCTTATCAGATTTTGAATCAAATTGAAATGATGGAACAATCAAGATAGTTTTCTTTTTCCTTTTTTTTTTTTTGAGAAATTGAATAAATTATGCTAAAGAATCAAAAACTCCCAAAGCTACTAAGTTAATGGTTTAATTGACATCGCTTGACAAAAGCAAACAAAAACTTCATTACAAAAATATCCTTGGATCAGGTCTAACAAAAAGTGTTAGCGTCTATTGGGCCACAGGCTTTTGTTGTGCTGCAGATTTTTGCTTCCAATTTTATATGGAGAGAGGATATCTTATTCTAACTAGTCATTTACTTCCTCTCCTCTCCTCTCCTTGATCCTCTGTCTAGGCCTCTGAGTCTTTTTCTTTTCCCCTCCTTGTGTCGCTTTTCTATTTTGTTTTTGTGCTTCTTCCCGCCAATTACTGTTTTGTTGCCATTCAAACTCACCTACTTCCATTTTTTGAATATGGCAACTTCTGGTTCTCAGGTTTTGGGAGAGCAATTCCCCCCTCTCCCTGGAAATCCTTTTTAAGGCTACCTCTCTTCCCCCCATTCCTCTGCCTTTCCTTATTCTCGGTCTGATATTGAGACAATGCTTGCTCCTCCTCTAAGTGCACCTAAGCTAAAAACAAAATGGAAGCGGGTTTTTAGTGACCCGAAAGATTATGTCTTGCACTACTGCCTCCTCCTACTAGGGGAGTCAAGATAGTTTCTCCTCCATTGGAAGTCCTGAAAGAGGGTGCTCGAACTTAGGAATATTCTTTAGTTAGGTTTTTCATGGATAAACATCCCTCCTTTTCGACCTTGAGTAGGTGAGCCTCAAACCATTAGCAAGCAAAAGGGTTGGTGGATACCTTACTAACAGAGGGAAACCTGTTCATCTTCAAATTCCAATCAGTTGCCTCAGTTAAAGCTGTCCTGGAAGTGAGTCCTTGGCATTTTGCTAACGCCCCTCTTTTCTTACAGTTTTGGAAATCAGGTCTAGTCCAAGAAAAAATCAAATAGGAGAATGTTCCTTTGTAGATTAATCTGCATAGTATACCTTTTGAGTATTGGTCCACTAAAGGCCTAAGTCTCCTAGTAAGTTACATAGGAAAACCTCATTGTATGGATGACCATACTGCCCTTCGTAAAAGGGCAGGTTATGGAAGAATATGTGTGAGTGTTCAATTGAGCCAAGAGTTACCTAATACCATACTTCTGCGGAGACTTGGAGAAGATGAAGCACTAACCATGGACTTCATCTGTGTTACCTATCACTGATGCCCCTCCTTGAAGCAGCAAGGCCAAGAGTGGATTCTTACAGGAAGAAAATTTAAGCAGGGAGACTATGCTGAACTAATGGGACAATCAAATTCAGAAAAAGTCTTACTATAACTGCACAAAAGACAGCCATTGGACATCCAAACGGTGAACTGTCTAAGATAGAAAGGCCTTCAAAGCTAATTCAAACCCAAAGGGATGCACCTAAAGGGTTAATTTCAGCTTAGTCCATAGGAAACAAAGGAGCGTTAGCCACCAATTCTTCACCTATGGGAAGCCTGAAACGGGTAATAGTCACTCTTGTAGCTCAATTAAGTGGCATCAGCTCCTCACTAGCTGAGTTAGAGGAATCTTCAACTAGCAAAACAAACTTACAAGCAAAGACAAATTCCAACATTATTAGAGAGCAGAACGATCTACAGTGAGGTGTCTCAGGCACTCAGGTTGAACTCAAGGATTTGGAATTTGAAGTAGCAAAAAAGTGAAAATTAGGGAAGAAGCACAAACAAAAAACTTGACTTTTTTTCCTCCAACTCATGTCAATAATCTCCTGGAACATTAAGGGCATTAATCGCCCCAACAAATAGCAAGTCTTGCTAGATTTTATCAAGTTGAATAAACCTATGGTCCTAGGTCTTTTGGCAACTAAGCTATCCCAGGAGAAGATCAAGCAAAAGAAGGTCTTTGGCAACTCTTGGTACTCCTAATCCAATCATCAACATCACCATTTTGGGTGTATAATAGTGGGTTATAATCTCATTCTTATTGCAGTGATAGTTTTGCAATCTAATGATCAGCTAATGCATCTGGAGATCAGAATTCTACATTCTGAAACCACCTTACTAGTGACTTTTGTCTATGCTTCTAATATGGTGTTCCGCATGAAGGAACTGTGGAATCATCTTATCCAAATCAGTGAAAGGATTTAGGATCCTTAGCTTATTATTGGTGACTTTAATAGCTTACTTCACGGATCTGAAGTGGATGGCAACTTTTTAGAAAGGAACTTCAGCAATGATCTTAGGGAATGTGTAAAACGTATAGGGGTGATTGACATCAAGACAGATGGTTTCTTTTACACTTAGAGTAATAAACAGTGCAATAGTATGTATATCCCGAAAAAACTGGACAGGGCAATAGCAAATGAAAAGTGGCTAAAAACCTATTTAATTAGTAGTGTGTCTTATCTAGACCTAATAGTTTCATCTCACTCTCCAATTGTCATCATGAATTTACATATTTTGGATAGGAGAAGGAGTCCTTTCTGGTTTAACAATTTTCTTACTGGGGTCCCTGGTTATGAGGAGGCAGTGACTAGAGGTTTGGCACATATAGTTACGAGGTTTAGAGCAATCTAGTGGATGAGAAAGGCTAATTTCATTAAAGAGAAACTTAAGGCTCGTAATGCTTCTTCTAAAGGAGATTTAGACCAGGAGGTTCCAGTGGCTAGGGCTAAGTTGCAAGAAGTGCAAAGGCAGATCTATGACCATCCAGGGGTTGGGACCTTACTTGAGCATGAGAAAAGGGCTTTGGACGCCTATTATAAAACTCTAAATAAGTACAACTCCCTAAATTTTCAAAGGTTTAAAGTTTAATGGCTAGCGGAGGGACGACAAAAATTCAAAAAATTTTCACAAAAGGATTATGGCTCGAAGGAACTTCAACGGGATTGTCTCCTTATCAAGAGAAAATAGGGGGCAAGTTACCACCCAACCTGCCATCAAGAAGGACGTACTATCATTTTTTAAAGAAACGTTGGATTCTACTAATCCTAGTAGCTCTTCTGCAACTCTGCTTAAGTCTTTGATTCAATCCCCCTTGTCAATAGAGGAGTTATAGGAGCTGGAGCGACCTTTCACAACCAGGGATGATGAGTAGGCTCTTTTTTCAATCAACGTTATGACAACGCATGTCCCAAATGGGTTCAATGGTTGTTTCTTTCAAAAATCATGGCCTCTCATTAAAGAGGAAGTGAGCAGTGCAACACTAGAAATTTTCCAAAATGGAAGGCTGCTGAAGGAAATAAACAAGACCTATGTATGCCTCATTCTTAAGATTCCTAACCCTAGTACAGTGCAAGAATTTAGACCTATTTCATATTATAACACTTTGTATAATATTATTTCTAAAATACTTATTTCCAAAATGAGATCTATTATGGGGAAGTTGGATGGAAATTATCAATCAGATTTTGTAGAAGGTAGACTAATTGGAGATAACGTTCTTTTAGCTTAAGGACTTCTTAAAGGCTATGGTAGGAAAAAATCAATAAAGAATTATGCAATGAAAATAGATTTTCATAAAGCCTATGACACCATTAACTGGAACTTTATCTACCAAGCCCTTGAAGCTTTTGGTTTTCCTATGAAGTTTAGACAATAGATATGGCAATGCATGTCTACCATAACCTATAACATCCTAGTGAATGGAGAACCTGCAGATTTTTTTCAGGGAAAGAAAGGATTACGAGAAGGGGATCCAATATCCCTATACCTGTTCATCTTAGTAATAGAAGTCCTTTCTCGACTAATTAAGAACAATATTGAGCAAGACCTACACTTCAAATTTCACAGCAGGTGTAAGGAAGTAGGACTGTTTGTTTATCTTTTACAGATGATTTATTACTTTTTTCTAAAGCAGAGGGTAGTGCCTTGAGCCTGTTTATGACAGCTTTCTAAGTATTCCAAAATATGTTTGGCTTGACCATCAATAGACAAAAGAGTTTCCTAATCCTTTCTTATAAATCCAAACAGTAAGCATATTGGTTTAAAAGAATTAGAAGGATACGTATACAAGACCCCCTGTTCACCTATTTGGATTTGCCTATTACCTCCTGAACATTATAGTTTAAGGACTGTCTCCCACTAGTTGAGTGACTTCATCATAAGCTGACAAACTAGTGTAACGGGGACTTCTCTTTTGCAGGCTAACTACAACTTATTAAGTCTGTCCTTAACTCCCACCATGTCTACTGGTCAGGTCAATTGTTTTATCAAAAGGGCTCATTAAAACCTTAGAGAAGATAATGAGAAAATTTCTTTGGGCTAGTACTCAAGACAAAAAGTATCTAACCAAAGTAAAATAGACTGAGATTTGTAAACCAATTGAAGAAGGGGGGGCTAAGCATCCTTCCTATTAGATTGAGTAACAAACTTTTCACGGGGAAACGTTTATGGAGGTTACTGTACAACAAGGAAACTCTATCGGTGAAATGGTGTAATCTTTACATAGTATAGAATCATAGTATTTAGGAGCCTCCTATTGCTTCTAATCTACCTCTTGTATACTCTAATCTCCTGCTTCTAAGAGACTCCTTGTTGGCTCACATTAGGTGCCGGATTGGCAATGAATAGATTGCTTCCTTATTCTATGATAGTTGGTGTCTTCCTGAACCTCTAATCCATTCAATCCATTCCTCTATTCTTTTAAGTAAATGTCCTAGTTAGCTAAGGTTAAGGTCTTTATTCAAGGTAATCAGTGGTCTTAAGTTCCTTCTCAATTGGAACCTCTCTTACTGGCCTATAACCCTGATTCTGAGAGAGAATTCATATATATGGCTGCTGGAGAATACGGGTTAGTTTTCTAATAAATCTTGCAGACTTGTCCTAAGACAGGAAGATCAAATTCAATGATGGACTAAAGTGGTTTTGCACAGGTAGCTCCTTCCTAAGGTCTCCTTTTTGTTGTGGATTTGTGCTAAAGGTAAACTGACAACTCTTGATAGAATCCATTACCTTTACTATCCTTCAAGGTGTTGGCTTTACAAAATTCAAACCGAGACCTTCAATCACCTGTTCTTTAACTGCAATTATTCCAGACATATTTGGCAAAACCTTTGCAGCCTTTGCAACTTTATTCCACAGTCAACTGGCTTTACAGAGATTCAAGATTTGTTTCAAAGAACTAGACCTAGCAGTACAGGGGATTTTACTATCTCCCTAGTTACCTTTAGTTCGTGTGTCTATAGTCTATGGAAGGAAAGAAATTATAGATGCTTCAGAGACCTGGAGAAACCTAAGGAAACCCTCTTACATGACATAAAGTGTTGGATCAAGGAATAATTGAACCTAAGTGGAGTATGGAAGACTTGTAGTAGATTGATGTTAGATGCCTGGAACCTCAACAATGGCTAGCTAAGCTTTCCCTAAGGCCTCTATATGCAACTTAATCCAGCCAGTTCATCTCAGTAAAGGTAGGAGCAATACCTGGATGCTTGTTCTACCAGATGCTATCCTCACTATAGGAAATAGCTATCGACTCGGATCATCAATAATAGAGATGTTCATCTGGGTTCGCTAAGGCCCTGAAAGCAGAACTGACAGAAGTGAACTCATTTAACTAATTGGAAGCTTTGATTGTGCTCCATTAAGTTTATTGAGGTTCTTGATCCTTATCCCAGTCGAGATTAGGAACATACCTGAGGTTTTGACTAGACGAAGTAGTCGGTTAAGCTTCGATTCCTAAATCGGCCTGTTCCTAGTCAAGTTAGAGGAGTCTCTTCCTTTGGTATCATCAACTGAAGATATGGTGTTAACGCTCCTTGCTTTGTTTTAGGGATGAGCTTTTGAGCTCTACTATAGATGTTTCTCTAAAAAGGATCCATGCAGGCATGGCGACTTTGGAGGATTAGATCAAGAGACATCTTCAAGCAATAAACCTAGTAGGAAGAACAATTATGTGAAAATTAGATGATGGCTTTGGACATAATGTACTTAGAGGTTGGCATCTTACTTAGTGTCACAATTATTGAAGTGGTCTGATGAAAATCTGTGGCCCTTTGTAAGGAGTGCCCACCAACTTTTTTTTTGGCTTTGGTGTGAGCCCTGACTTCATGACGATCACCATGGTCCAACGAAGGAGATCGTTTTTTTCACCACAAGGGTGCTCTTTCTCTTCGCCACATCTAGGTTAGGCTTATCCTTAGGACATATGGTTCTAGAGCATTCTTACTCGTGTATTATTTTGGGGTGTGTACACCTGTGTAAACTCTCATTTCATTATTAACATATTTTTTTATTAAAAAAAAGTAGCAGAAACATCCTTGAATCAACAAAACTTACAAGATAGTTTTTATTTCTCTAATTGTGGAAAAGTACAAATATTTACATTTTCACATACAACCATATAGAAATGTTGTTATATCAAGTCATAAATTGGATAATGGAAATTCTGAATGGCAAGAATTAATGAGAACTTAGGAATAAGCAAAATAATCTTTTTGAAATTACGTAATGAGTTAAAAAGTTTTGAAAGCTTAAAGTTAACTAGTCATTTAATTTTAAAGAAGAAATTTGCAATTTGCAATTTTCTTAATGATGAATAGGCATCATGTGACAACTAAAATCAACGTAAAACATTTAAACATTCGATTTAGACAAACTATGGTAAAAAAAGTTTTAAGCAACAATAAGTTTGCAACAGCTTTAGAATGTATTGTTAAAAATTATTATAATGTTGCAGTTTTTAAAATATTGCCTTTAATAATATAAACAAGTAACAATAATAATAATGTGTTGCTATAAACTAAAAAAGATATAAAATAAAAAATATTGCATTAAAATCATAAAAGGTAACAATTGCTAATTAATACAACTTTAAGCAACAATCAAAGTATTGATATTTTAAATTATGTATTCAATATTTTATTTTTAAATTTTAATTTTAAGACATTTTAATGGAAAATATTAGATATTTTCAAATATTTAAAAATTTTCAAGATTTTTCTTATTTAAGGGGATAAAAATTGCTAATTAAAACAATCTTAAGTAACAATCAAAGCATTACTATTTTATACTGCGTATTCAATATTTTATTTTTAAATTTAATTTTAAGATATTTTAAAATAAAATATTAGATATTTTCCAATATTTAAAATTTTTCTAAAATAAAATATTATTTTAAAATTAATTTTAAAAATAAAAATAAAAATTCATGATAGAAATTAAACCTATGACCTCTTGAAAGAGTCAATCATTTATGAACCAATACAACAACTCCTAGACTTCTTCATATGCTTAAAGTAATATATATATATATATATACTTACAATAAGTAAACATAAACACACCTAAATTAGAGCTCCTCATCGTCTACTTCTCTCTCCTTCGCAAGTCACCTTTGCTCTCTATTGCGCTTTGCCCTCGATCTTATCTAACTCTCTACTGGCGCTCGCACTTTCACTCTCATTAGAAGCCAAAGTTGGAGTCTCCTTCCTTTAAGCTTTTGTCACAATCTAGACTTGTAATTTCTCCTTCTACATACCGAGTTTTGTTTCAAATTTTACCTGATTTTTTTCTTCATCCTTCTCCACTCTCTCTTATATGCACCATCATATAATTATAGTTGAAAACCCTTTGTTAAACTCTCTGGTTCTCCTTGTTTACTAGGAAATAAGTGAAATAATCATTGTTTGGGCTCTATTTTTTCTTTTTCTTTTTTTATCTTATTATATTATTTTGATTAGGGTAGAACATTACATGATCCATGTCTCCTCTTTATATCTATTCCTTATAAAATTAGTTTAAAGTACTGAATAATTATATTCATTTCATCAAATTTATGCAATGTACATCAAATTCCATTATAATACGCATTAATAAGATGTTGCATAATAAAGGCAACCAATAAATAACATGTTAACAGTAGGAGTTTTACAATCTCATCAGATATATGAAGGTGAAAAATTTGTGAGCTTCGAGGTATAAGTCCAACATCTTTCACATAATACAACTAGGATTTAGTTATACTTAATGAGATTAGCAAACTTGGGTCTTATCTATTACTATGTTATGTGCTCATATTAGTACTCTTTTATCCATTTATAAGTAATTTATTGTAATTAATCCTAAGTGGTTTATTACAATTTTTCTCTATTTTTATAACAGTTTATGTTTCTTAATTCATCTCTTCCTGTAAGTTGCTTTTTATGTATACACACATAGTATATGAATCGATTCTTTTAAGAAATAGGTGAATAAGAGAGTGTTTCATAACTTTAACATATGATATAATTATTTTATCATTATAGCACTCTTTTTGTATCTAAGTTATCCATTATTTCACAACTATAATTTTGTTTCTTATATTTTGATGAATGATAAAGAATGGTTTGATTAGGATATGTTTTGATTATAGTTGGTAAATGATTGAATTGCTCTTTCATGTATGTTTTTGAGAATTTGGAGATTGTACATGGCTTATGTCACTCTAATGTGCTTATTTCATCAAATGGTGATAGTGAGGAAGTTGAATACAACCCTATTTCTACAGGCCCAAGTATTAGTAAACAAATGGTGAACAAGGAGGACAAAAAAAGGTGGAAATAACTATGCATTTAATAGATTAATGATTTCATTCACATTTGACCTGTTGTAATATTTTCAAGTCTTCCTAGTTAAAAATGTTTATTGGAAGGAATTGGGACTGCTCATCAGTGTCTGGTTCATAATCCTTATATTACACGTTGTAAATATCTACTATCTGCTTATTTATTCATTGATAATCTTCTAATTGGGCATTGGTTCACTATCGATACTGATTATAAATCTTTCATTTCTAGATGTAGAATTATACAACAACTTGTTTAGTAGCATACTGGATGTTGAATCTATTATAGGTATCATTTAATACCATAAGAGAACAAATGTCTGCAATTATCTTCTTGTTATTGCAAGTATCATTTCATGCTAATCTATTTCAATTTTTCCCCTGATTTTTGCATATCCTAGTGGTTGATGGATTTTTTTTAAATGAGACTAATTATTTGTATAAAGGAAAGAGGAAAGTTGTGTCCATAATTGAAGAAGGCACAAACTACAAGTACATAAGTAGTTCTTTGTTGTGCCAACACCTTATTGGCAGGTGTAGTTGGTGGTTTGCTTGGTCTTGGTAGAGGACTCATTTGGAAACCAATTTTTTAAAGCTAGAAATCCCTCCACAAGTGCATTTCATACATGACTTTAAATTTAAGATTAAAAATAATATCTTTTCAGGTAAAAAATATCTTATCAATGTGTGTATTTAGGTATCAAGTGCCATAATTATAATTCTATTTTAAGTATCAAGTATAATTCTAATTTATTTCTATTTATTTGTACGAAGTTGAAGATTTGTATTTTAATTAATGTACTTATATGTTCTCCATATGGACAAGAAGAAAGATATTAAAGGTGTACGATTTACCTAATAATTTTGGGCTATTGTATTTTCTATATGTTAATGGTTAAATTCCATAACTATATATTTTAGCTATTGTATTTTAGATATGTTATACATTAATAACTATTTTAAATATTATATATTGTTGTGTTTGTGAAAATTAATCTATGTATAGACTACTTAATAACAGATGTTTGCTTTTATACGAACTATATGTCGTTGTTAATGAAATAATAAACCTTTGTTTTTGTTATTAGATATTGTTTGTCTAAAAAATTTTATTTGTTATCTTATAAACATTCAAATTGTTGTTATATCCATTCAATGATGCTGCTATAGTGTAAAACAGTTATGTTATCTTAGTAAGAAATTAAAGTAATACTATTAATTTTGTTGTCTAATTAATAAATTTTATTACCTTATACTTATAGCAATGTTATTTATAACAGCATTATTTTAGATGACGGCACGAAATATATTGCATTAGTTAAAAAAATTAACAATATACTTTTAGTTATGCTTTTGTCTGATGTCTAAAGGTCTTTTTGCCATAGTGACAATTTCAAATATTTTCTTCAAGTCTTATAATAAGCAATTAATCATCTTGCAAAGAGAGTTATTACTTCACCATCCTTTAGAAGTACACCTCTTAAAATTCAATATAGTTCAAATTACTTTCCATATTTTCATATATATTCATTTTTTTAACTATTTATACTTTATATTAAATTAATCAATTTAATACTATAAATTTATATTGTACGATTATATAGGAGTGATATATCAATATGCAAATTCATACATTTTAATGAACAAACACCATACATCAATAAAAGAATTAATCTAATCCAAAAGATTATATGTTGTTGTTCATTTGACATATATTATATATATAATGACTGGATGAGACAATACTGCAAATAATTATAGTTTTTTTAAGTTATAAATAAATACAAGGAATCAATTTCCTATGCCTTCATAGAGTATGAGATTATTTAATGAATATAGTAATTACAACTGATTTTAATATTTCTTTATATTAATATAATATTCGTTATTTATTTAAGTTAATTCTATTTAGATGACTTGGACGACATTAATATACTTGAATTTCTTTCTCCTTATCAATGTGAGATATGTTATTTGTAAGGTTGTACAATAAAAGGAAGACTTCAAGGTCCACATGATTTGCTAACCACGGTATTTTTTGATAAGAAATATTATTAAAAAATGTTTTGATAGCAAACGCAAGTTTCCTATACTTTCATTCATGCTCAATTATGAGATGAATAGGCAAATATATATTATTGTTACTTGTTGTGTAGTAATTAATTTTATTGGAATGCATGGATATAAAAAGAAAGAATTGTTTGAAAGTTATGCTTAAAATAGAGTTTATTGTGGAAAGTGCAAAGAAAAACGAAACTTATGAAGTGGAGTATGATATCACCCCAGCATAACTTCAAAATATGTCTCAGAAATGGGATAAAACTATTAGATAAATATGTAATGGTTATATTTAATGAAAGTTCTAAATTCTTTATCTTTTTATAAGTAAAGTTACTATTTTATTTTAAAGAATTACATGATGCTGAATATCTTTAATTATTTAATTATAATGAGTTAATATAATTTTATTTTTTATATTAGACTCTAAGTGTATAGAATTGATGTATGCATTTATTTAATCATATAAAAAATATATCTTTAATAATTAATATAATTAATAATTTTAAATCAAGTTTGTTATGTAAATAAATAAATATTAACATCTAACAATATATTTGGAATAAAAAATATAATGAAACTAAACATTTCGTATTTGTAGTTTTATTATTACAAATTTAATATTTTTATTTTCTTTCTTTCTTTTACAATTCACAGTCAAAACAGAACCAAGAACAAGAAATTAATATAAAATTTTGCAGCAAAAGAAGAAATAACAATGAATTCAAACGATCCTTTGAAAAACAAATGTTTATAAAATAGACCTATATACCGTGCCCCTAGCGTCATATGAGTTGTATGTAGAACATCAAGGGCTCGCTGACTCAGCAAGGGACATCATACTTAATAGTAAATTGTCGTTAATCAGAAATGGCAATGATATTGTGGATGATGGGATAACGATGTGAATCCGTTATCTAGAAATATAGGAATATCTTGCCAAAATTTTTCGAGATTAATAGCTAAAAGAATATGTGAACATATGACATGTAGATAATCTATTTCCTACAAAACTATACTCGAGATTAACTAATTTTTTTCATTTGAATATATACAAGTAAAAAAAAAACTATTATAAATAATCATATCAATTTGTACTTTTTAATTTAAAATTTAAAATAGATCCCTATATGTCCCAAATCTTAAATTGAGATGAGTAGCCATAAGCCTTTGATAAAAATTTACAAATTATAAATATGTCTATTATTCAAAAACATTATCAACCTCGTCATTAGTTTGTTCTACGTACTTCGATAAGCAAACTACGAACAAATGCAGGTCTATTTAGAACAACACGATGTGCATGATTACATTAAATTTCAGGCTAAAGCCAGCCGACAAAGTTATAGCCAAAAATGTAGAATATCACAATAGACCTATCTGCTTCGGTCACACTTGCCATGCATGCTTCAAGCTTTTATACAACACCAAATTAATATATATTGACCTAAATATAGAAAGGATAATCATTGAAGTTTATGATCATCATCAATACTGGAGAGTTCTTGAATTTCCCATTCTCTGGCCAGCTAGCTTCACCTATTTGAAAATGCATATTACTGACGGTAGGGAAAGACTAGATAGGATCCAATTCGTAAGCAAGTGTATGTGGTCCTTACATGGCAAATGCTTAACAATTAGAGCGGAAATCTTCATCGCCGTATTTGGTGCCGCAAAACGGTGAGTACTATTTATGTTACGTACGGCTACAGTCTACTTGTGCGGAAATAACAAATCTATTAATTAAGAACGCCACAAAATCATAAAGGATTGAGCATATTAAAAAAAAAAAAAAAAGACGAGTGTGGAAGCAGCTTCACACAATAACAGAATGGAATTAGGATAATGTTTTAGGTAGTCTACCAAATCTGTGCTTATTGTTGAGACAAGCTAGCAAAGCGGTTGTTGCATCACTTACTAAAATGATATTTGCAGCAACCAAACCCTAATACTAAAATCGGGTGTTTCTGTATTGAGTAAGCAATGTCATTCTTCATGATAAACTATATAGCTTTTTGGTTGAACCATAAACAGAAACCCCTTCTACTATTTTGAGTAAGTAGAATTATGCTGACACGTATCCCGTTTATAAATTACACTGTATTTTATGTGCCACCAAACATAAGGACACGATACTGCGATTAAGCTTTTGTGTGCTCATAGCATTTATATAAACTTGGCTTGTTTGGTATAATTGTAGTTTTAAATTTTAATTTTTAACACAGAAATCGAAAAAGACAACACATTAATACAGTACAGAAATCGAGAATAAAATACAAAAATCAATATAAATATATCAAAACTACAACTAAAAATCATAATTCACAGTAATACCAAGCAAACCTTAGTGTCGAATCCATTTTTATAGGGATGCCATATAGCATATCCAAAGGATTTTCTCGATTGTACATGCAAATGAGAAAGGTCTACAAGCAAACGCAGGGGTAGTCAAATTTCTAAACCTCCTTCTGGCCTTAGCTTGAATAACAGGTGGAAACCTTTTCTTGTACGAGAAAATTAATTATTGGGCTGTTAATGTCAATGTATCTCAGTTGATGTTTAAATTTATAGTTGACCGAAACCCCTGTTCTTATTGGCTCATGTCAAGAACTTATCAGGAACTGAAAGGGTTTGTTTAGTAATTATAATTTCTTCCCAAGGAAAACTCAATCCTAGCCACCCAATAATTCTCTGTCACGAGATAACGAAAAGGAAACGGAAATTAAGATATTGTAGTAGCAGCCGAGAAATGGAGTCACGTACATGGTGATTAGACAAGATGACCAAAGAAGCCAACAAAACAGTAGATCAGCTGCGCTCAAGCCATGGCTTCGCTTTGCAGCTAATAAGTTGATGCATCTATTTGCTCATTAATGTTGCTGTATTTGACGTCATTTGAAGAGACATGACACATTCTTTGATTTTCGTTCCATTTTACCCGCTTTTCGTTAACGTACATTAGTTGTCAAAACATTATTTCTACTAGTGCTGACCTTAATTTTAACCAGTTATGAGCCTTTCAGTAGATTCATCATTGATTTTTCAATTATGAGTTGATGATTGAACCCCGCGTAATTAAGAACGGGCGCCTAACTCCAGTCTATAGCATATCTTTATGGGTTTGGAGAATTTCCATTCTCTTAAATATCTCATTCCCAAGAAATTGCAATCCGAACCCCATTGTGTAAATTCTTTCTATGACTAAATAGTAATACTACACCACAGCCCATCTTTAGGCTCGTCTTAGGTTGTTGAATAGGGAAGGGAATAATTCCGTGATCTTATTAGTGACCCTCTTGTAAATGCTAACAAAAGAAATAGCAATCATATCTCCCATAAAAGGTATCACAATTATAAAAGAAAACTATAATTAACATTTCTTTTATTACTGGTCAGAAGGTCACTAATTAGGACCATGTAAATTTTTTTTCATTTTGAATAAGAAAATTGTGTATGATATAATAAATGAGGTTTACTATAGAAATTAAACTTGGGACATTCAATATCATTACAATTAGAGATATTTTTATAAATCAAATTATAGATATTACATATATTAAAGTTCCTGTTAAGAAAGGTTCAGATCAATTACAATGTTACTGTTGGTTTATGCCACTGTAGCCAATTTATTTGTTATAATTTATTTTGTATGATATTATATTTTAATTCAATAAAATACATTCTTTATCTTTATGTATTTGTTATATATTTTAATTATTAATCATAAACATAAAATCTATGAAATAATTACTGTACAATTAGAAATTATAATATGATTATAATTATGAGATTCGAATTGCAATTTTTTTATTATTCCTAAAACATTCCTAATCACAGTTTCATCAAGACAAGGTATTTCTGAAACAGTTCGACTAGTACATGTTTTGTTTCTTTCTTATAAAAAAAGTAATCAATCTCATAGATTAAAGTGTAGAGACACTTAAACAAATATGTGAGTCTTTATTAAAGAATAAGTTCACTGAACTGACTCGATTATGAAAATCCTGAATGTAACATTATTTGTATGTCTGTGGATTATCTCATTATGATGGTTATATAATTGATCATTAAATTTGAGATTAACAAAGTTATCTTATGTAGGAATTATTGCATTTTGATGCTACTTATGATCTATTTTTTGGAATAGTTCAATTCGGTAGTTATTGGGTATAGTATGAATTATATGGAGATAGTTGAGTAAATCAATAAAGAAGTTGTTACCTTAAAGTAATTAGGGAGAAAGTTTTATTGTTTTTTATTAGTAATGATTTGGAAATCCCTGGTCAGAATAAATTGAAATTTGGAAAAAGCTGTTTTCAAATATCAATTATAAATCATTTACTAATTAGTAAGAATGAACATAATTGGATTATTTAGAATAGATACTAATTCCATACTCTAAGTCCAATTGGAATATTGGATGATAAAAGGATTCAATTATACATCATATCCATGCATGGATAGGTTTAGTCAAATCATTTTGATATTCCTAATATTTGTGTGGTCATGACATATTGCTTGATATCAATCATAATCTATAATTATAAATAGAGAATTAAAGATAAATTAAAAAGATTTTTAATTTATCTAATTCTAATTGAGAAAAAGAATTAGATTTTATAATCATTGCCAATATATTAGGAACCTAATGAGTCACATATAAAAGATCTATAAATTTGAAAAATAAAATTTTAATTAAGTTAGACTTAATTGAGAAGCTTTAGAACCTTTAAGGATCAATATGTGATATTTGATCTTTTAAGAACTAATTCGTAAATATAACTAAAGTTTGACTTTAGTTGTAATATTGATAGAGTTCAAGGATATGAACAATATTATTTTTCATATAAAAGGAAAATTAGAAAATTTAGAGCTAATAGTTCATATATTTTTCTTCTCAAAAGTATTTGAGTTTTTCTCTGAAAATATATGTGGATACCGTTAGAGGTCAGATGATTAAACGGCTCGTAGATTGACGGATTCGTGAAAGAAAGGAAAATTACAATAAGGAAATCAAAATAGGTTAGTGTAACTATATTATTTTCTAGTTTATGTTTAAAATTAAATATTGTTAAAGTTTGATCTTGTAGAAAATTTTGAAATTAATTTCGTTGTGCATAGACTTGATCTAGTTAGAATTTTCCATCACATTTGACCCTAGAGTTGTCTAGAATTTTCTTCACAAGACTAGAATGACATAAACGATTCTAGATATGTTAATCATCTTATTGATTGATGGAGTGATTGGTAAGACAATTAGTGGGAATCGTATAGATTTTTCTAGAGACTCAATTGTAAGCCTTTAAATTAAGACAATTTTAACTGTCTACTAAGAAGGTGGATGATTATAAATAGGTTATGAGTCTTTTTTATTAGACACACCTCTTAATTGTCCCATTCTTTGTAAAGATCTCTTAAGTAATAAGATCATTTTCCAAGTTCTCTAAGTTCTAGTTTTATCTTTGTTATATATCTTTCTTATAAAATTCCTCCAAAAAATGTTCGATGGAATCAAGGAATCAATGTGTAAACAGTTACTAAAAACTCATTGCACGTTCCAGATGGTCCAATTACAAGGTCAAGGGCTAAGAAGATGAAGGAAGCACTTAATGGACTGATTCAAGATATCAGCACCAAACAAGTTATTTTGTCTTAAAAGAGAAGTCTTGAAGATGGAACATGCAGCCTAAGTATTATTAATATGGTCTAAGTACATATTGGGCATATATTAGATTCAGTTAGGTCATAAATGTTATGATTAGCCCATTAAGGCTGTGTATTACGAATTTAGGCTAATGAGCATACCAAACATATTTTTTTTTCACTTCTTTTATTAAGGTTTAGACTTAGGACATATAAATATACATCTTATGTATTTAGAAACATATTTTGACATCTTTTTATCATAATTGAGAGAAACTTCTCTTGAGTTCTTCATTGAACTATAGAAATTATCAAGATTGATTCAATCTTTTGGCATTCAAACCTTAAAATAGATGTTTACGAGTGATAAGTGGGTTGATTCTTAACATGTAAAGTCTAATTTCAGATTAGAGGTTATAAAGATTATACTTAAGGATAGTAAGTTTTAGTCAAACTGTCAGTTTGTGATATGAGTTTATGGGCCTTTGGATAGAGTACTTCATCTAGCAACTATTGATGATAAGCCTACTATAGAATATCTTTATGATGACATAGAGAAGGCAAAGGAAGTAATAGAGAGAAACTTAAAGACAACTTTATTTTAGATATAATTTCAAAAAGAAACCTAAAGTTAATAAAGGGATGCTGATGACTATCGCCATAATTATTGGACATGAGATGATGCAAGACCTCTTCAACTCACTGATAGAGGCATACAAGGATGCTTATAGTGATTTTGATTTGCCCATAGCAATACGACAAAGAGGTAAGTGAAATTTAGGTATATATTTCTTTGCTTTTGTTATTTATCAAATTAATCATTACTTCATTTTATTTATAATATTCTTTTTATTGCCTTATAATTTCTTGGTGGAACTCATTTAGAAGCAAAGTTCTAGAATTGCAAAAGTTCGTAATTTGAATTCTAAGTCAATGTGTGAGTGAAAGTGGGTTTAAAAGGAATTGAAGAATATTTGAATTCATCCTCTCGAAGAAGAGAAATAGATTGGAATACAAGAGGTTGAATGATTTGGTATTTATTAGATATAATTTAAAGCTCTCAGAGAGATATGTTATATTGTTATTGTCATCATTAAGTTCAATATAAATTTTTAAATTTTATTTGTTTATTAGGACTCTTAATAGAATAAACAGTTCTTTAAATCCCATTTGCTTAGATCATATTGATATTTTAGCATAAAGGGTTTTTGAGAAACTAACTCTTTTATATGAGAATGACTTAATGTAACATCCATTGAAATTATACTTTATTAATCATTAGATTTTTAAAATAAATGGCTTAAATTAATGATGGGCCTAGACTAATTTAAATCCAAATCCTGTAAGTATAAACTTATGTTGAAAACCTAGCTATCAGTGGAAAATCCAATTATGAATCACTAAGCCATCACCTCTCTATGTATTGTCATCACCTTTAAAATACTACATAGTACTAGAAAACCACCACCCACACACTTGATGTCATGCCCTTTTTGACCATCACGTTTCAAAACCAACCTATTAACTAAAAGAATTCCTTTGTCCCATATTTTGGTCATTGATATCTAACTCAAGTTTTATTTCCTTTGGCCATTAGAAGTACTCCTTTATTTAGGTTTCCTACAACTTAGGCTTTAATCTAGTTCTAAAAAATGGTATAAACCTTGATTTTATAACCATCATACCCAACATTATTATCAAGTTGATGATTTTAAACAAGTGCAAACACCATATTACATCGTCATTGAATCCATCACCCATTTAAAGGTAAGGGAGTTGAATTCATAAAGCAATCAGAGCCCTAGTTTGAGAGTTTCAAAGATAGAGACTTGGGTTGTCAGATCATAGTGAATTATAAATGTATATAGAGGGTTTTAAGATTGGAAAATTTAAGCAAGGTGGAAGCTTTGATTAATACAGAAACTTTGGAAATGAGAGATGGTTGGCTAAGATTGGTACTTTGGCTAGAGAAGAGGAGACTTATATTAACAAGGTTCCTAAGCAGGATAATTGTAACAAGAAGTTAAGGCACCTAATTTCAGATAATTTAAGAGCTTTTTGAGCCGTGATACTCATTATAATGTGAGGTATGCTCAGGAATTTCAAAATGCTTTGAACTTTATCAGTTTCAACAATATTAAGACCTTTAATATGTATAATAACAAGTATTTTCAAAACCTGCAAAAAGAGAAAGGGTTGTTAAAATAGGAGTATAACTCATCCATTGACATTAAGACTAGGCATTTTCTAGAGATACACGCTAAAGATTAAAAGAAGTTCTTTCAGGAAGTTATAAGGCCATAAAGAAGCTAACCTTAATGGGATTAAAGTTGGAAGGAGAAGTGAAATTAGATATCTTATGGGGGCATGACGATAAAGTAAAGGATTAAGAATTGAGATTTAGTGCTTGATTCTAGCCATTTTGGATACCAAGTAAGGGTTAATTAGAATGTATTTATATTTTTTAAATTGTGTGTAAATGTACTTATTATGAATTTGTAAAGATTATAGAATAGAAATATATCTTCTTTTATGGAATTTTACATGAAAATGAATAGTATGATTTTTATGCGAATTATGGAAACGAAATGTGTCATTTTATATGCATTTTTGTGTAAATAGTAAATAATGTGATTTTTTTAAATAAAATTTGATAATTATA
Organism: Pinacopodium congolense; assembly: GCA_028565735.1. NCBI lineage: Eukaryota > Viridiplantae > Streptophyta > Magnoliopsida > Malpighiales > Erythroxylaceae > Pinacopodium > Pinacopodium congolense. The sequence goes on along the minus strand of JAOXYD010000136.1, from coordinate 26,380,299 downwards.
TGACATTTGTAAAGATAAGAGAATGTGTATATGATCGTGGGATGTATTATGTGACAAGTTATTGAATGATGAAAATATGCAAAATTTAGGGAATTAGAGAGAACTATTTTACAAATATGACGGTGCATGGATAGATATTATGATTGTATCCAAAAAAATTATATATATATATATATATATTATGATGAGATCTAGTGGCTTGATATAATAATATTGAGCACGTGGAATGTTAAAAGGAATATAAAGAGAATTTAATTAATAGATTGCTTAAGTCAAGTGTCCTCAATGGTCATGATATGAGATGAGATTTATATTATTTATTTAACATGTGTCAGGATATTCTGGTAGTTAGAATACCTAGGATGCTTCTGATTTTGAGAAGTATCCTATATAATTTTTTATAACGAGACCCATTATTTGGTTAGTGGAAATATCTAGGTGCTTTTGGTAGTGAGAGGTATCATGTCTAGTTTGTTTATTAACTGATCATTAAGTATAACTCTATTAAGTTAAGTGAGGCCTATAAAATTAAGAAAATTGAACTGAGAACATAGAAATAGAATAACTAGTTAGAAATGATTTGCAAATAAATGGAATTTACAAATATGATGACTTGAATTTGCGTTACAATGTGTGATGAAATTTTATATGATGTACATGTATATATTGTATTTTATATGTGAGAAATAGATAATACATGATGGGTACATTCTAGTTTCCTTATTAAATTGGTAGCTCATTCCTTACTATTAAATTTTTTAGTAGTTAGATAGTCGAGCTTAATTACTATTTGTCACATTAGAGTTGCACAAGAAAATTATAGGTGGGTCAGCCAAGTCGTAAAGATATTCTTTTGGTTTCTATTATTTGTAAATTAAGGTTTTTATTGTTACTGATTATAATTTAGGCTATTGTAATTTGAGAAATTGTTATAATTGAGATTTTATATAAGTGTATCAAAGCATATGGATTTATGAATGAATTTTTTAGGTACACTTGTTGATTGGGAGAGTATTGATATGTTACTTGGTGCAATGAGGTTAGATGATGGTGATGATGGGACGTTTCTTAATTATAAGGACTTTGTACTAAATAAAAATTAGATCCAGTATAATTTGAGCAGATTTAGTCTTGACAAATGAAAATTCAAGTTTTTTAAGATTTTTTATTTAAAGTTTCTCTCTTTTTTTTTAAACTTATATGTGATATATATGTTAAATTATATATATCCTATATAAATATAGAACTTCTAACTATAAATGTTTTTGTTTCCGAATTCAATTATGATTTATAAAGTTCCTATGCATGATTATTATGTTGTTATAATATTTATTGTTTGATGTATTGTTGTTATTTTATGATGTTTGGAT
>JAOXYD010000136.1:26346841-26375292 GCA_028565735.1 Pinacopodium congolense | reverse complement strand
GACTCACTTAATTATGACTTTTATACCCTTATTTAAACTTTTTAAAGTTAAACCTTTATTATTACCAATGTAATAATATAAAATTTTTAAAAATTAATTTTATAAATCTACATGATCCAAAAATGGTCTTATAGTGGACTGATGTTAGTAGACATGTCACCACTGCACCAATAGGCATAGGGTATATCTAACGTCAACAAACATATCATTGTGTACCATGTGCCAATGAACCTGTATGGCATGTGTTGCATATACTTCACATGCTACAACGCATATAAACAGACACACAAGCCATATATGTAGTGACACACTATATCTTTTTGGTGTTTGGGATACACACATTTGACACTTTCAGGCATTCTTCTTGCACCATGTGTGCTCTCTACTTCGACGTACTAACACCTCGAAACATTCTTCTTCTGCCATGTGCCCTCACTATCACTTGTTGCCTACCTGGGCAAGTACACCCATTAGACGAGGGAGATAGCTAAAAGTGTTTATCGACAGTCTCGACATCGGATTCCAGTAATATTTTACTAGAAAACCATTGGAAAATGTCATTTTTGCTTATTTGGGTGTTGTTTCCTACAACTTTTCAAGAAAAAACTAACTTATACAGCAGAAAAACCATATACACAAGTAGAACATATTTTTTTCTCTTTCATTTTCTCATGAAGAAATAGTCTCCTCCACCCAAGTACACATAAATGTGGTAGAAGTTCTGATACTACATGTAAAAATAAGCTTTAAACCTTATGAACTAAACAAAAAATGTAGTAAATGACGAATTATAGTTGTTTTGCCTTCCATTTTCAAGGTTGAAGATGTCTAAAGCTTGCTTATCTTTCCTACTGTATATTATCCTAGTTTTCTTATTTCAACAGTTCTTCTTTTTCTGTAACTTTGTTCTTCCCCTACAAGCCTATCTTTTCAATTGCTATTTAGTATATAACAACTTCACCTAATTCATGCAGAGAATAGAGAAGAGTAGAGAGGCTTTGCATCGAAGCATTTCCGCTCTTTACTATTTACGTGGAGCTTGCAAGGGTTCAAGTGAAATGAATATCTATATATATATATATATATATATAATAAGAGATCTAGTATTTCATTTATAACTAATGTTTATTGGACTTTCCCATTATAAATTTAATAAATAAATACCCTTTCTATATTTTTATTAAACTTTATATTTATCTTTATTTTGGATCAAATGTTCATTTTTCTTACTCCAATTAATGATTATATAATTTAATAATTAAGAAAATTTTAACATCTTTCACTCACCAAAGTTGTTGAGCTTGAGACATCTATTGACATAATCATCTTTAAGCATCATTAATTTGAAGACCTCATCATAATAAATCCAAATAACTATCTTGATACAATTAAAGTATGATAATTACTTTGAAAAAGACTATATTAGATATTTCTATCGAATTATAATTCTATTTTTAATAATCCTATTTTGATGTATTAATCAATGAAGTCCTCTTATATTTATAACTTATCAATTTAATATTTTTTAAAATTTTTGATATCTTGTGTTAGGTAAATAATATCAAACCAAAAATTGTTGATTACATATAAAATGTATGATACAAGCCAACTTAATAACTATATAATTTAGAGTTACAATTAGATTGATGTTTAATAAATTTTACATAAATGTAATCTTACTCATAAACATTGTATTTAATGTCATTTATGTATTCGTAATAAGCATCATATTAAAATATTATTACATGTGAATATAATAAAAATATAATAAAATTGAGGTCATGTATAAAAAATACAATTTTATTTATCTTTAAATAATAATTAAATTTATCACAAAAAATGGCAAATGCTCATAAATATAGAGTTTAAAGATTTCAATAGATTAGAAGGTCTAAACCATAGCAATAAAATCTTATTAATGATCAGTTAGAAGAAAGAAATCCAGGTAAAGAATAGAGTTAAACTCATAACATAAAATTTATGTTAAACAAAATGGTACTCAAATATATATAAACCTAAATGCTAAAAAATGTTATAAAAAAGTTAAATAATATATATGTGAGTTATTATTATTTGTTTATTGATTTTATGAAACAAATTTACGCTTGATTTCCTAAGTAGAATTTAGGAAAAAAGAGGTAGAACAAAAGGATATATAATTGAGCTAATTATTTTATTAGGTAAGACACACAATTCTTAAAGATATAAAATAGAATTGAGAAGCAAAATAGTATTTCTGTATCCTTCATCTAAGTGCAATGAAGTATTTACGAAAATAAAAGATAAAGCCTGTTTTCTTTCGTCATTTTTGAATATTGAAAAATAAATAATGGGATAAAAGATAAAGCCTGTTTTCTTCCGTCATTATTGAATATTAATAAATAAATAACAGGAGAAGGGAGAAGTAGAAAACAAGGGAAAGAAAGCAGCGTAAACCCTCTTTGACACGCTTAGGACATTTCTCCTTCTCTATCTCTAAAACTGGCATTTCCATTTTAGTTCAGTTTAGGGCAAAGCTCAAAGGAGGAGGAAACAAGCATTCTTTGGATAGGATAATAAGTGCTAAGTAGTGAGGGAGAGACTAGAGACGAGTGGATGATGGAGTTGCTCCGCTCCAATCTCTCTCGGGTTCGGATCCCTGAACCCACCAGTCGCATCTACAAACAAGAATGCTGCGTCTCCTTCGACACTCCGGTATTTTACTTTCTTTTGAATTTTGTACTTTTATTTTCTTTCTGGTTCCAAGAAATTTCTTTCTTTGATATTTTGTTGATGTAATTTGAACGATTGTGGATTCTGTGTCATGAATTTTAGAGGTCTGAAGGTGGGCTGTTCATCGACATGACCAGCTTTCTTGCTTTTGGGAAGGATTATGTGGGCTGGAACCATGAAAAGACTGGAAACCCCGTGTATTTGCATATCAAACATACTAACAAGCCACTTCCTGAAGACCGCCCTTCCAAGAAACCCACTCTCTTGGCTATAGGTACCTTATTTCATGTCTAGTTGCTGCTTTTCAAACTGATTTATGTAACCCGTACGATCTATCAATTTGTAGGTGTTGATGGAGGGTTTGAAAACAACGAACCCGAATATGATGAAACTCACAGTATAGTCATTTTGCCTGACTATGTTACTCTTCCATTTCCTTCAGTGGAGCTGCCTGAAAAGGTCCATGTTGCTTTTGCTTGTCTGGGTTATGAATTGCTATTATCTGAAATCAAGGTCTCAATGTGTTAACCATTTTGCTCAATGCTACAGGTAAGGTTGGCTGTGGATGCTATTTTAATGGCTGAAGGTGCAGAAAGAAAGGAGGCACTTGCTACTTGGACAGCTGATAAGAAGCAAGTTAGTGCATATGCTATGAATTTACAACAGATTGACAATGGTGTTATTGTTCCCCCTTCTGGTTGGAAATGCGCCAAGTGCGATAAAAGAGAGAATCTGTGGCTGAATCTTACCGATGGGACAATCCTTTGTGGACGGAGAAATTGGGATGGAACTGGTGGTAACAACCATGCTGTTGAATATTACAAAGAAACAGGCTATCCCCTTGCAGTCAAGCTTGGGACGATTACAGCTGATTTGGAAGCGGCAGGTAACACCATGTTGTGTGTGAGGAAGCCATAATTTTCTTACTATATATCTTGCAAATTATATTTTTGATAATCATGGACATAATGAAACAGTGCATTTCCTTAAGTAAATATGTCTTGTTTGGAGATGGAAATTAAGGATTATGAATCAGTATTAGATAACAATAGTCACTGAATGCGGAATGGTTATGAAAAATAGAATTCAGTAACTCTTCTCAAGTATGATGTGTTCTTGTAGCAATTCCAAGTCTACAGGACTCTCTTTAATACTGAGAGACATATATTAAACTCTTTACGTTGAGGATACAATGCTCACAACTTTAAAATTATTTCCCCAAGATTAATCATGTGGATTTTAGCTAGAAAGTGTAGTTCTCTGTAGCTAAACACGCTTTATGATTATGTGGCAAATTAGACTTGTAAATTGAAAGAACAGAGAGACCAGTCTTTAGATTTTTTTTTTCATCTGTTAAGTGATTATTACATAATCTTTCAGTTGAGATCTGTTGGGTGCATTTTCCTGGAACTCATGAACATGATGCATTGTGGCAGCTCAGATGTTTTCTCTTATCCAGAGGATGATAGTGTTCTGGACCCATTGTTAGCACAGCATCTGGCATTTTTTGGCATTGACTTCTCTTCATTGCAAAAGGTATGGTTTGACATGGTCAACAATATCAGAGGGGACTGTTTATTCATTTCAGTTGTTGGTATACCAAATGTGAAATCCAATGCTTATTGATTAATGATTGAACATGTAGTATTTATCTGGACGGCGCTAAGGAATTTTAAAATTGGATCACTTTTATTTGTTTGAAGTTGTGATCTGTACAGCCATTGTTAGGAAGCTTTTATAAAGTAGGTGATAAAGGACTTTGTCATTTTCTGTTAGTGATATGGTGATAGACTGACAAAGGAAATAATTTATGTTGACAGTGTAAAGAAGTCAAATAGCGTAATCATTAGTTTGGTGTCCTAAAGCAATTAGTACTTGAAGAGTTAGCAAAGGAAAGGGGAATCAGTGATGATAGAAAATAAAAGAGAGTTCCATTTTTGTTTGTAGAATACAGAGGGAACTCTTCTTTAACAGGGCAATATTTAATACCTGGTAGTTAACATTACTGTGTGTCATAAATATGAAGTTTTCTCTTTTTCACTTCCAATATTTTAGTCAACATTCCAGCTCTGGTGTTTTTGATGGCTTTTATATTGCATCTCCCACTTGGTGAGTTTGTTGTGTTTGGCAATACTCACTACCTGCTAGCGAACGTCAGTATGTTATGGCTTTGAAAATTTTCTTTTTCACTTCTGATATTTTAGTCAGCAGTCCAGCTCTGATGTTCTTGATGTCTTGTGTATCGTATCTTCATCTTGGTGAATTTGTTGCGTTTGGATTGCTGGAAGCTTCAAATTTGATGTATTGTACTAGGATAACTAGAAAACATTATGACATCTTTTCTGATGTAATCTCCATTTCTTTTCCCTTTTGGATTTGTTGATTAGCATGTCTCAGGTGGTGAATTTAGATATATTTTACTACCTTCCTGGTCAATTGTGATAAAAGATTTCACTGAAAGCGAATATTTTTTGGTTTGATTTTAGACTGAAATGACTACTGCTGAAAGGGAACTTGACCAGAATACCAAGTTTGATTTTAACCGAATTCAAGAAAGTGGGGATGATGTTGAACCACTTTGTGGACCAGGATATACGGGGCTTGTTAACCTTGGAAACAGGTAATATTGTCTAGAAAAGTGCTTCCAGAACATGACACTTTTGTTCTTTTCTTTCTAATATATCATTTTTGCAGTTGCTACATGGCTGCAACTATTCAAGTTGTGTTCTCGACACATTCCTTCTGTTCAAGGTCAGTGCTATTCCTGCATGGATTTATTTTATATTTGGACGAATATCCTTGTTTGTCTTTTTATATAAAAGAGTACGTGAATTTTAACATCCAGTGAACTATGTTATGTTAGTAATGCATGCATGTTGTTTGTTTGATCCTTCTGTAACCAGATACTATATGAATCAAAGTTTAAAAAGGGCTTTTGAGATGGCTCCAGCTGATCCAACTGTGGATTTAAATATGCAAGTGTAAGTAATGTACATGTTGTGATCCAACTGTTCGCGTTTTCTGTTCCTATTAATTCCTCTCTTACTCTATCTCTCTAAATACTCTTTCTTTTATAGCATCTCAAGTTTTTTGTATTTCCTTTTTCTTTTTCAAGTATATTGGTCGATCATATAACAGAAAATATTTACTGAACTCAATGACTCAGAGCATTATCATATTGTTGATATGCATTTGTCCTCTGTTTGATGATTTGCCTCTATGTGACAGAACAAAACTGGCGCATGGATTATTGTCTGGAAAATACTCAGTTCCTGCACGGGAGGTACGGAGAATGGAGCATTATATCATTGTTATGCTAGTTTTTTTTTTAGTTTTATTGGTTTTTCATTTTTATGTCATCTGGAAAGATGATAAGACAAATGCTACAGTGTTGATAAATTTGACCGTAACTATAACTTCTGTGTCCAGCTGCAGTGGCTGGTGACTAAGCATTGTAGTCTAGGAAAATTTTGAACAACATGAGATTGTCATGGATGTATTATCTGATAAACTACCTTTTTCACTTCTGTTTTCTTTTCTAAAGCTTATGGATTTAGATATTTCAGTGTATACCCTATGGAAATTTTGACTTATTTTGCAAGTTTGAACTTTACTGAGATACAATTTCGCTACTACATGTTCAACCGATGACACTGCGTGTCTTGTTCTGGTCAAACAACAGAAACAGGAAGGGATACCCCCTCGCATGTTCAAAACAGTCATTGCTGCTAGTCACCCAGAGTTTTCATCAATGAGACAACAGGTATACTGATTGCCTTATTTGCATGGTACTCTCCTTTATAGATCAGAATTACTTGCATTTGATAAGCATATGTTGGAGAGATGAATAAGAGATATCCATGAGAGGGGAAAAAATATTCATTTATCCTTTTATTGTCTTTTACTTGTATTCTTTTGCCTTTCAAACAAATTGGAGTGACAGTGAGAACATGATGGTTTCATGGATGCCCTTGATATTGCAATTCCTTAACCAGCAAGAATCAAACAAAGTTCCAGGCCTTTATGATAGGAACTTTGCAGATAAATTGTGTTTTTACTTTGTTTCTTATAGGTGAAAAGTGCATTTTATTTTTTGTCCTTTTTTGGTTGGCTAAGGAAGTTGTTTTGCAAGGTGCGACTTCTAGGAAAAAAAAAGATTTGTTCAGGAAGCAGTATAGTTAGGAATATGAACAAGATACTTGTGGTCGAACCTGAAGAGCAATTTCTGTGTAATTATTAACTTATGGTTTAGAGGGGTGGGGTTGGGTGGGAGTTCATTTCAAGTAAACTTTGATTCAAATTATAAAATGATTCATCAAGTTGCTGAAAATTATGTCCAAGATTTCTTCAAGAAACAATGCATTTTGGATGATGCACAACATTTTTGTAATTGTTATGTATCATCTTGTGTGTGTTTTGCGGGGGGCGGGGGGTGAAGAGAGGGAGAGAAGAGTACAATTTGGTTCAACTCAGACTGAAATGATAAAATGACTACGACTAGTCATAGTAATAACAATGGTGCCATATTTTAACAAACAGTTATACAAATAAGGATTTGTTTGAGAAGATAATGTAAACATTAGTTGATATTTTGATGGATATCTCAAATTCACTATTGTGTAGGATGCATTAGAATTTTTCCTACATTTCCTTGACCAAGTTGAACGTGCCAATGGTGGAAGACCTGAGTTGGACCCTTCTAGGAGTTTCAAGTTTGGTATTGAAGATCGTATCTTGTGTTCATCTGGGAAGGTTGCTTATAATAGAAGACTTGACTATATTCTTTCTCTGAATATTCCATTACATGAGGCAATCAATAAAGGTTTTTTTTTTCCCTCTTCATTTTCCTATTAATTTTTATAAAATTTATTCATTACATAGGTCTGCCCACTTTATACTTTTCTCTTTTGTGAATCCAGGTGAACTAGAAGCTTTCCAGAAATTGAAAGCAGTAAAATTATCAGAAGGGAAGGATGTGTAAGTACTGGTAGATTGGTGTCAACTTTTGACACTTTAATATTTTGTCTTATCACGCCAATTATGACAGGTCATCTGATGATATTGTACGACCAAGGGTCCCTTTGGAAGCATGTTTAGCTAACTTTTCAGCTCCAGAAGAGGTTCAAGATTTTTATAGCACTGCCTTGAAGACTAAGACCACAGCACTAAAGTAAGATTCGTAATACTATCAGATTTCAAGAGTAGCAAAGGGTATGCCGGTGATACTTTAATAAACTGATGGAAAAATAGTGTTCATTTCACAACTTTTTATTGTGCTGCAGGACTGCTGGACTGACTTCATTTCCAGATTATCTTGTGTTGCATATGCGCAAATTTGTTATGGAAGAAGGCTGGGTCCCAAAAAAACTTGGTAAAGTCTCTCTTGGCTTCTTTATTTTTCTTGCATTTGTTGCTCTTAAATCATTGCCATACCAAAGTGTTACTTTTCTGACTGAGTGTCATCATGCAGATGTCTACATTGATGTTCCTGAGATAATAGATATTAGCCATTTGCGAAGCAAAGGCCTTCAGCCTGGGGAGGAACTGCTACCTGAAGATGGTAGGTGATATTTTTCTGGAGTTTCTGAAAATTGCTTGCTATTTTTTCTATGTTGAAAGTGCTAAAAAAGATTTGTGTTCATAGCTGAGCTTCATGTAGAGCCCTTACAGTTTGGCCTTACGGTGTAGAATAAGAGAAAATCACTAAAGGGTTGCCAAACCTTGTTTAACCTCCTCTACCATTGGGCCACTATGAACAATGGTTATTTGTTACTTTATTATCTGTATTATTGAAAATAATTGGTAGGCATGGATCATTACTAGTAAGATTGTCATGGAACTTTAATCGATTTTTTTTCTGCATTTCAACATTTAGATCTTTTTTTGTTCTTCTACATTTACTGGGACAACATGCCCTAGTTGTTACAGGACACTATCTTGAGGGAAGTAGGCAGTATTATGGAAGTAGGATGAATACCAGATATGTAACTAGTTAATGTAACACACATAAATTGAAAATTTTGGGCTACTGAATTTTTGATATGGTTGCTGGGGTTTGAATTTTACGTCTGACTTTCAGCGTAGGTTTGCTAGAAATTCAAATTAGGATTGCTGGAGTTGTAGTAAAGAAAACTAAACAATGGGTAGTTTAAGACTCACTTCTAGGATTAAGGTACTAAAAACCATTCCTAAGGTTTAAGAATCACTCCTAGAAGAAAGCAACACACTTTCCAGTTTGACAATTCAAAATTTGCACAGAAAACCAGTCTTACTTTCATTTAAAGTTTGAATATATACATTAAAAATTTTCCTGGAACCCTAATTTTTGTAGTAAAGAGATTCCAACTAGTATTTCCGAAATATCAAACCCTCTTTTATAAAGGCTCCTTATTCTTAAAGAAATTAGGACAACATAACTAACATATTTTTAGCCCCTATCTAATAAGGACATCTCACCATAATGTAAATTTAAGAAATATGAAAAATTGCGCTTGCTATCAATATTCATGTAAACATTGTCATACTAACTCTTACTCTTCATCCCAGCAAATTGGGGTTTGTGGATGAGTGATCTGTCCTCTGTTTTTTTTGTTTTTAATTTTTATAAATGAACGTTAAGTGTTTTTCCATCAATTACCTCGTCTTCTTTTTCCTTTATCCCTGTTCTTGTATTATTTTAAATTTTCTTATGTTATTATATTTTGGTTCCTAATGATCTGCCTTGTGCCTATCGTGGTTTTGTTTTCTTTGTTCAATTTTTGTATTATAGGACTTGGGGAGATTTGCCTTGTCTTATATTTGTGTTTTAAGAGTACAAATCTCTTATTCTGTTGCTTTTTGAGTGCATTGCCAGAAATATTCCTAAGGGGTGAAGTATCCTTAAACCCTTGGTGTTATATGAATTTAGCTATATTTGGTTGTTTATGAAACCTCAATTGTGTGCATCTTGTTTAGTGTTTAAGATGGTGTGCATGGTATATTAGAACTTTGGTACTTCGATGTTATTTTCTTGTGGATGATGGTAGATCTATTCTTTTATTTCCTTACCAGTTTTGAGGAGTTGATAATTTCATTTGATGCTATAATTATAATTTACAGTCCCTGGCAAAGAGGCGGAACTTGTGGCCAGTGAAGATATTGTTTCTCAGCTTGTCTCGATGGGCTTCAACCATCTCCATTGTCAGAAAGCTGCCATTAACACCTCAAATGTTGGGGTGGAAGACGCAATGAATTGGTTGCTTTCTCACATGGATGACCCAGGTATCTAAGTTGCATTGTTATCGTGAGAAGATCAATTTTCAGAGAAGCAAACATTTTTTTTCTTTTTTTCTTTTGAAACAAGCTCTTCTGGAGCAGTGGAAAGTTATGTCAACTATATTACTGTTGCAGTTCTTAATGTTGCTTGTGTTCTTTCAGATATCGATGTTCCTATTTCTCAGGGGGTGCAGGGAGTTGAAATTGACCAATCAAAAGTTGATAAATTAATCTCATTTGGTTTTCAAGAAGCAGTTGCTCGAAAGGCACTCAAGTCATCAGTAATCTTCTATGCCTTTCTGTTACTTTTGGGAGGAAATGAGGTTTAATTAACAATTTTACAATAATAAACCTTTAAATTATCGATTACTATTTTTTGTGCATTTCACAGGGTGGTGATATTGAGAAAGCAACAGATTGGATATTCAGCAATCCTGATGCTTCTCTTTCATTTGATATGGATGCCACCCCATCAAGCACTGCATCTACTTTAAATGATACAGGATTGCCAGATGGAGGAGGCAGTTAGTTTCTTCACCTTGTTCTTGTTCATTAGCTCTAATATTTTATATGTCCACCGAAATTTTTATTGTTACCTGACCATAATTTTTGCAATTAAGTGGCAGAATTTTCTCTTCTTGGTTATAGACATAGGAGCTTAAAAGATGTTGATGGCTTATCTGGATTTTAGCTTTCTGCATTTTCTACATGGATTTCTTATGCCTTGATTAATTCTTTAGTGTATGTGTTTACTCGATAATATATAGAAATTATCCTGTTTTAATTCTGGAAAATTCATTGTTGTGGTAGAAAATGCTATTGCAATTTTAATCATAGTGGTGGTGTTTTTGTTGCAAGTAAGTTTGAAAATTTTGAAGTTTATTTTGTTCCCTTTGACTGCTGAATACATTGTTGGGGTAGAAAAGCAATCACAACTTTAATCATAGTGGGGGTGTTTTTGTTGCAAATAAGTTTGAAAATGTTGAAAATTAATTTTGTTCCCTTGGACTGCCGAATACATTGTTGTGGTAGAAAAAATTTGTCAGAACTTCAATCATAGTGGTGGTGTTTTTGTTGCAAATAAGTTTGAAAATGTCAAAAAATTATTTTTGTTCCCATGACTGAACATCACCTGTAATTTCTTCTCTTTAACTTCAAAAGTGATCGAAATGTTCAACCTAAAACACTTGGTTTTGTGGCCTTTTGCAGGATACAGGCTGTTTGGTATAGTTAGTCACATGGGAACCTCTACCCAATGCGGCCATTATGTTGCACATATCTTTAAAGATGGCAGATGGGTGATTTTTAATGATAACAAGGTTGGGGCCTCCAAAAACCCTCCAAAAGACATGGGCTACCTGTACTTCTTTGAGAGGCTTAACAGCTGAATTTGTTAAGCTTGAAGTTGGATGGGATGTATTTGAACAACTGAGGATTCAACTTTTCTTTTTCAAAAATACATGGCAGTCAAGCTAATCCATATGAGGTTTATTTTCATTGGGTGTGGCTTGAATCTGTTGCTGTTGGCCTGAAATGTTTTTGGTGCCAGCTGCCTTGTTAATGCTGGCTGCTTGAAGCCTAGGGCAGGACTATTATCATAGCATAACCTGAACTTTTTTTGTGTGGGCATATTGAAACACCATTTACAGTTAATTTTGATAATGAAAACAGGCAAATAGGATAAATGATATTGTAGCGGGATAATGTCTTGTTTCTGATTTTGACGATGAAACCCAGTTCTTCTCTCGATATGAAAAATATTTCTCCAGCAGCGTCTTTTTCGAATTTCCGTACTCATCAGCTCATTCCGCACAGATTTTGATTGAGACTAGCGTCAAGAAAGAACTCTGTTTGTTCCAGATCAACGGGGACTTGAGGGCGTTTCACCAGAGCAAAAGCTCGACAATGAAAACATTGTATTTAGCATCATCGAACCACGTATGTGCAGTATTTTCAGTGTATCGGATATGAAGATGAGAATGACCGACACCATTATAGTAGGAGGCATTTGCTACTATGGGTAATTGACTCGATTCAATTAGTCTTTAGAAGACTACAAACTTGTTCAACAGAGGCGGTTCTGGTGGATACGGGGACCGTCACCGTTATTGGTGAGGTCTCCATTTATTTTCTCGTTCGAGGACTCAGAGGGCTTGTGTTCTATTGGTCGGGGTTTCACGAGCCAACGATGATTGTATCTCGTGCCGCTACTATTTTAGGTCCTATACGCACCTTTTATGGATATATGATTTGAGAGTAAGAAACTTAAGATCAGAGCCTGACTTTCAAGTTGCAACTATCATCTTAATTTGTGTACATGGCAGAGAAAATTATTGACAATAATAAGTAGCTTAATTTTCATTAGATCACCTAATAAAATTTCGTCACCCTTAAGCCAGGGATCTTATTGATGCACCAAGTCATTCCACCATGAAATTAGTACATAATTCTAAAGTATCAAAGTTTATTGAACTGCGCATCACATCAAAATATTGATTAGATTATAGGGCAGTTTTTTACACTTTTTTGTTTTGAAACCAAAGATCCAAATTTATTCAATTGATTGGAATATTATGTCTTTACAACAATAAACATGACAATTCGGTAGTGGCCAGTGCAATGTTATGAAAGATAAACAGAACCACATGGAAATAAACAGCTCAATTCAATTCTTTAACATTATATGCATTTTTCATAGATGAAAGTGACTAATTAATAAGTTAATTAAGTTGCTTGCAAATTGATTTTCACTACACTCAGATGGTAAGTTATTTCTTAAAGAACAATGCGATTCCAGCCAGTAAGTTCTCGATGTCAGCAAACATGATGGCGAGATGTCTCTTAAAGGTTCTCAACTTATATTTCCTGCATCTTCCCTATCGTTTTCTTTTATTTACCATTATATCAAAGTGGTAGCTCAAGAAAAACAATGCAGGGCTTAAGAGTAGTTAAGAAGAAAGTGTAACAATCAACTGGTTCTCTACTGTTACTAGTACTTAATTTGATATGAGATGACACAACTGGATTTTCCCAACAACTACACCTAATTATTTTGATACAAGTACTCATTTAATATACAAAATTTTTAATTTTTAATTGCTATTAGTGTCAATTTTTAAAAATTTCAATTAGCTTACCATTGTTTTAAATGTACAACTTAACAGTACAAAGTATTAATTCTGATGAAAAAAAAAGATGAAATGATAATTTTTTTATTTTGTACATCATTTTACTCTGAAGAAAAATACATATTGCACCATTAAATTATATTTATAATTAAATAAAAATAGAAATATTTGAAACTAATATGAAAAGTTTCAAAAATTCGAAATAAAAGATGGAATTATTACATGATTTTAGTTATTTTAAGATATTAAAATTAATCAAGAAACATCTTATTATAATAATAAAAATACTTTAAATAAAATTTATTATTAAAATGAAATCAGAATATTTATATAAATTAAGTTTAGCAGTCAATTATATAACAATGTTTTAAAATAAATTACTAAAATTTCAATAAAATTTTTAAAAAATAATTCTAATATTAGAGAATTTTTTAAATCTGAAATAATGAAAATATTTTAAAAATAAAAAACTTTTTTGACACAATATTTTTCTATGTAAATCGTTTAATCCAATTATATTCCGTAGAGTAGGACTAGGGAAGTATACTGGAATCGTCGTACTCTTGGAACACCGCATGGCCATGACGTGACACGATATGACTTGTCAAGGGAGAAACAAAGAAGGCATGCCGTGCCATTCAGATTGCATTTGATTTGATGGCGATAGGAATTAGGATTTTAGAATTCTAAAAAACTCTTTCTTTTGTTTCTTTTGGTTAATTTTTCTTTTTTTTTAAAATTTTTTTTAATGCAAACATTTTGACCAATTATAAAATTTAAAGCATAAAAAATGAACGATATTAGAGTGATAATTGTTTAAAGTAGAACAACGCTTTCAATTTTGAAGTAATTTACATGAGACCAATCAAATGTGACAACTTTTATTGCGGTCAAATTAATCTTGGTTGCTTTTCTAAACGGCAAATATTGATATTGATAATGATTCCAATGCAACCAAAAAAAAAAAAAAGATCCTCTTGGGATGGATATTTTATTTTATTTTATTGTACATTACAAAATTTTGAAGAGTTCAGTCTGAATAAATTTAATGCAATTGAAGTACCCTTTTTTAACAAGACACGGTTTCTAGTTTGCTACTTGCCGTCGCTGAAAATTAGAGTTAGATTTTTTTTTGGTCTAAGTTTCTAGGTGCACCGGCATTATTAATTTTACAAAGAAAACTGCTTTATAAATTTAGGGTATATTTAGTTGAGTTGTATATTTTAAATTTTGATTGTGATTATTATATTTTTATATTAAATATTATATTTTTTTCAATTTTTGTACTGTATTAATATATTTTTTATTAATTTTTATATTTTAAAAAATAAAAAATAAAAAATAAAAAATAAAATAAAAATAAAAAATTAAAATGAAACTAAACAAACCCTTACTTTTTTATTCAAACTTGCGTAGTATACACCAGCTTTACCATGGAGTCTAGTGGTTCAACAGTAGTGGATGCCATAGTGTGAATTAAATTATGGTTACTCCTTTTTTTTTTTTTAATCTTCCAATGTAGGAAGCAGAAGTGAATAAAAATGGCATGAAAGGATTAAGATTTAATTAGTTAAATTTGGTTGGATTGAAATTCAATAATTTAATATTTAATTATATATTTTATTCTGATGTTATCAACCATGTGTATATATATATATATTTATAGAAAAAAGGAAGAGAAATAAATAAAATTAACATTATTATACTGCGAATTCTAATAGGGTTATGGATTTGTTTCCAGTTTAATTAACAATGATAATTAAAATAGCCGATTTTAACTCCTAGCTAAAATGGGTTACTTGTTTCATCAGTCGGCTAAGAAGTTAAATCCTACGTCTCTTTTTCTAAATCTTCTTATTTACCAATAAAAAGTTAGACAGAGTATCTGGGGAAACACCCTTCGTTCAGGACACTGGACACTGGTTCTTTTTGGATCTTTCAACCTTTTCACGAAAAGATTTTCCAAGCAATGGAAGGTGATAAAACCAAGGGCATTTCTCCTTGTCCAAAAAATACGTACAATTCAATACTAGTTCGGCAGTTTAGATTATACACGATTTGATAGTCTTTATACTAGCTACAAAATTATTTATATGCTAAACTAAATCCAAAATTTACTCAATTATAATTAAATATGAACTGACTTCAAATATGTACTTAATTAAGAGAAACTTTGATATCATTTTTATTTATTGTAATTTTTAGTTTATGTTTCTATTTTTTATTTCTAGTTTTTCAACAAAAAAAAAAAAAATTTTGGTTGACATTTATAGAAAAAATTGAAAAAAAATACCTTATTTGATTAAGATTTGTAATAAAAAATTAATTTATTGGTGATAATCTAATATAAAATAAGTTCAATTTTGTAAATCAAAACATTTATATAAACTTTAAAAATACATATTAATTATTATATTATATCAATTATGTAATATAAAAAATCTGCTTTAGAAAACTGTTTTTAAAATGTGAAAAAATACAAAAAAATTTTATTTTTTTATTTTGATTTTTTATTAAAAAACTAAAACTAAAACATAATATACCAAACAGATTTATCTTAGTTTTTGTATTTAAAAAAATTAAAAATTAAAAATTAAGAACATAAATAATAACAAACATGCCTAAATGTGTAGCATCTCTAACTTTCATCGAACAAAAGGGGATAAAAAATAGGCTAAAATGCAAATACACCAAAACTTTAGTACTTCACTATCCTTATTTTTTAGTGGAACTCTCATTTTCTTTTTTAATGAACTCAACTATATAGTTTTGATCATTAGTAATTATCATATAAGAAAATGTCTAAAATACTCTTTGATTAATAAATAATTTAAATATATATATATGTTTTAAATATTTTTCCTATAATAACTACTCATCAAGGCCATTAATCATTTTCCTAAATTATATTTCTATTTTTGAGTCTGCCTACATGCTTGATATATGGATACCAAATTTGATATTAGAACCCTAAATGTTATATATATAAAGTATGCTCTATGTCTTGACTGAAGCATACAAAGAGCGGTATCTAACGCCAATTGAAAAACAACTCCAAAGGACGCAACTCCATAAATAAACTCAATCCAAAACCCAAAAGTTTCAGACACAAAAACACGCGCATACACTTCTCCTTCGTTTTCTCTCCCAAGAAAAACCACACCCCAATTCGCCGCCTATTCAATAGGCTTCAACCGCCACATACCTTCCTCCGTGGTACCTTTCTGTTTCATACAAAGTCTACAGATACATACAAACGACTCCATGCACTCGGACAAGACCAACAACGTTTGTTATATGAACAAGAAAGGAAATAGTAGCAAAAAGAAGACCCTCTACATGTACTTTGCCTGTTGTAGTACTAGACCGGCGGCTATGGATGGTTCTGAAGATTTGGCAACTGAGGAAGGTGGCGGTGGTCTGAAGTATGCTAAGATTGAAGGTAAAGGTGGAAGGTTTGTTCCTTGTTTGTTTCGTGATTTACCAAATAAAGAGTCAACCTTCAGACAGAAGAAGAAAAACCAAGAGAGTTTCAAACGCGTTCTGAAGGATTTCCTGTTCGTGGTTAGTGCTTATAAAGTTTCCTTTTAAATTTTGCACGACTTTGCCTTGATTAAATACGCCACATGCTCATGCACTGTGTTTTTCTTCATCAAAATGATCAATCAATTTCCATATATTACAAACATTTTTAGTTTAGAAAAAAGATATCACTTTCTCAGGGTAAACTTATTTTTCTGATGTCGGATTAGGGTACTTACTTATTCTTCTGTTTTTGATAGTTTAATACCGTACGTGTACTTCCTTAATCCTTCGTCTTCTCGTTCTGTTCCATCTAATAAATGTATTGTTGCATAAATCAAATATCTCGCATGGTTGAACTTTCTTTTTACTGTGTTTCACGCATTTTCCATGGTCTTCTGATTTTCCGTGTACTTTGCGTTTACTGCAGGCCAAGAAGATTAAGAGGACAAAAGTCTTACAAAAGTTGCACCATTCAAACAGGACCCCATCGAAACGAGTTGAAAGAAAGAATTCAAACCAAGTTGTGAGAAAGAGTCCTACAAATTTAATCCTCCCAGAAGTTCACAAGAAAGTTAATGACACCGACACTTCCAAGTCTTATACAGAGATTTCACATTCCTTGTCACATTTATCAGTCACAACGGCGCTTTCTGAGAAAAAACCATTGAATCTGACTTTATCAAAGCCAAAGCCAAAAGATGATACAAAATTGCAAGATAAGAGAAAAGATGGTCAAAGTTCTTATGTTGGCATATACTTGGTTATTGTATGTCTCTTGGCACTAGCCTTCTGCGGCAAGGCATCTGCGACATTATTCACAGCAGGATGGCTGTATTATGTTCCTCGCTTCTTTAGTAAGAGATCGCTAAATAGAAGAAGATCGTCAAGGAAGGACTACTAGAAAGGAAATCTTAGTAGTCGTGGCATATAGAAGCATAGTTTGCAACTACTATCTATAGTAAGGCCAAATGATTAAAGGGTCTCATAAAAAGCAAATGGTTCAAATGATTTTTGTAGGTTGTTCTTTTAAGTGTACATAATTGCAGCTATACATCCACTCGAGAGTTTTTGATCTTGTTCTTGTGAAAAAAATCACAATTTTGTGTGATGAGTTCACTTTTCACAACATATGCTGTTATATCATTTTTTTTTTTTTTGCTGAGTTATGAAAATTAACGCGCAGTGGTTCAAATATCAGATTGTATCTAAATTAGTTTTTCCTGCTTTTCTTTGGATTATGAGTAACTTTTCCTTTTCACCTTCTCCTCGTCAATTCAAAAGTGTGATTGTTCCATCTCTACTAAAGAACCCAACATGAGAGTTTCTCCTTGTCCAGTTCCTGCCAAGGATGGAGTCACGTGAGGTAATCAACTCACCTTAATTAGGGCGGACTTTTGGGAAGTTGCAATTCGTTAGGCAGTCAAGTAAACTCTGTACCTTTAACGTGGGATCAGAGTTAAGAATTACTAAATGATGTTTTCACCACCGCCTTACATCTACTCAGGATGATGCTTTCTAAAATCTTGAACTTTCAAACTTCACTTTAGGCCCTCCCAATATATGTCACACTAACTTTCATCCTGATAATTTCTCTACAAAATTTAAGCTGTGTCGCCGTCATTTACCTTCACAAGAATCAGAGGTTAACACTTGACTCATGTGCCATACGTTGCATTGTTTTGGAGTATGTCTTATACTAAAAGGGATACCGATGTTATTCCTCAGCCACCAAACTGACTTATATTACTATGTCACATTCTTAGAATCTATCACTTTTTATCTAATTCGTCTCTTTAGGATGAGATGAGAGGAAGAGTCAAATTGGTTTAGGTTCAACTAGGAAGAACACACAAAGTTGAAACCAATAACTTTAGACCCAAGTAAGGATCTATTAATCTTGAATGTAAGTAAGGGCCTAGAAAAACCTAAAGAGTTGGAATTCATTCATTTAGAACTTAGTACGACTCCGTAGGTACCTTTAGAAGATGATAAATCATTTCTTTACACTTTAGTGCGTGACGACCCATCTTTTGAGAATATTCCTGAGGTAAGTCCTCCTCCTACTACGCGATAGAGTCTTAACAATATGGATATTTCTATTGGTTATAACTTATCTGTCAAGTATAGTCATGGAAAACCACCAAACAAGTATTCTTTAAAGATTAAAAGAAGATTGAAGTTTCTCATTAGCAACCATGTATCCATTAAGAACCTATTGAAGCCCATCAAAACCTTTCCATATAGACTTTTTTTCTTTTCACATTCTTACCGATGCTAAGGAAACACTCACCGACACTTAGTGGGTTTACGCTATAAAGAAAGAAATGGAATTCTTATTGAAAAATGGGACATAAACTCTTATTCCACTAACTAAAGGGAATAAAATAGTGAGTATAAATGAAATTTTCCATTCAGTACAAGATAGATCGGTTGATCGTTACAAAATAAGGTTCATAGCAAAAGGCTACACATAAATTTTCTTACCGGTGGCTAAGTTAGAGACAATAAGAGTACCCTTGTCCCTTGTAAATCTTGATTGGCCTCTATATCAATTTAATGTGAAGAATGTTTTTCTTTATAGTGACCTTAAAGAAGAAGTTCATATGGATATCTCATTAAGTTATATAATAACTTTAGGGGATATTTGGCATTATTATTGGTTCTAATTTTTAGTTGAGATTTTTGTGTATGTATATTGATTTTTGTGTATTTTCTTCATCTATTTAAAAGAAGATTATAGTTTCAAGAGATATTTGGATAGTGGATGAAGGTAAGGATTGTTTACTGAACCACTATAAATCAGTTTGCATATCCTCTTTTTTACACTCCTTTATTTCATACTTATTTGTATGACTGATATTGAATTATATTGGTATCATCATTATTATATTAGAATCTCATTAAAGTGAACTCTAAAGTAGTAAAAACTATAGTAATTTGATATTATCAAATTCACCTCTCTTGTAGATGCTATTAGGAACCAACAGAAGGCATCTTTCTTTCCTAAAGAAAATAAACCCCAGACTTATTATTGGAGATGGGATTATTAGAGTGCAAGCCTATAAATAGACCAATTTTCCACAATTATAAACTTGGAGAATATTACAACCATATACCAACAAACAAGGAACGGTTACCAAAGATTAGGGGGATAAGTTTATTTATGTCATAAATGCCCACCTAGATATTGCCTACTCTTAAGTGTAGTAAGCAAAATTATACATTGTTTAAGTGAAGTTCCTATAGATGAAATAACTCACATTCTCAGATATTTGAAGTCCCCTCCTAAAAAAGGACTTAATGTTCATAAAAAAATAATCACATAAGGGTGAAAAGATACATGGACGTAGACTGGGTACGAAACATTTTGGATAAGAAGTCCACCTTCGAATATTTGAAGTTTGTTGATAGAAATCTTATTATTTAGAGAAATAAGAAATAAAAATTGGTAACGTTGCCAAGTACTGAAGTTAAATTATGCGGAATGTCTAAGTTTGTATAACTTCTTTAACTTAGAAAATTTTTAATAGAAATTAGATTTGTTCCAAATAGCATGACAGATCTATTTTGTGACAGTAAAGCCATTATCAACATTTTTTATAATCCTATTCAACATGATCAAATTAAGCACATAGAAGTAAATCGATATTTTATGAAACAATATCTTGAGACTAAGATAATTTGTATCCTATTCATTAAATTTGAAGATCAATTAGTGGACAATCTTATAAATGCATGAGGAAGAAAGAAATTCCACAATTTACTAAACAAGTTGGGACTTAGAGATTTCCAAATAGCAACTTGAGGAAGAGTGTTAATGTGAACTGTAAAATAATAAAGTAATAGGAATATAATAAAAACGAAAAATCTTTCCTTGACATAATATGCTAAATAAGGATGGAATTCTTTTCTTATTTAACATGTCAGACATAATTTGGTAGATAGGAATGAAAAAATCTTTCTTTACTGAGTAAATCAAACATAATAAGTGATAATTTATAGTCAAAGATTTCTATATATAAGGCATACTTATCATTCTTTATTCTCTCTATACTTTTAACAATTTATAGGTACACAATTGCATGCAGCATAGAGTTTACTTTTTACGTACTTAAAAAATAAGATGGTGGAACTTATGATATAAAGAAATACTAAAAATTGTTATCTTTTTATTCTACATATAATTTCATAAATCCTAATTTATAGGCCCAAAAAATATTTCTAAACATACCAAGGCAAACAAGTATAAGTTTCATAAAAAGAATTAAAAAATATGATGAAATAAAAATAACAAATTTACAAAAATTCATACCTTGACGATGACTGCAACCAACTAGAAATTTGACAAAAGATTATATCTAAAAAAAAATATGTCATACTTACGGTAGATAAGATCTTTTTTTGTTAAACTGCAAATAATTTCTCATTGAATTTATGTCAAACGTTCTAAAAGTGATATTATTGTTGAACCAAATGAAGTTCTACTTTATTTTGATGATGACAAAATATTTTTATTACTAATTTTTTTAAAGTGTATTGTAAGAATAGGTATTTTGGAATGAAGTTAAAGAGCATTGGATAAAAGAGCTTAGAGCTTAACAAATGATAAAGAAGACTACGTGAAGAAAAGATTTTGATTCGAGTTTTAACTACTGAAGTTTAACAAAGATTGGTTGATTGAATGAAGTAAGAATGGATATCGGTCGACCGCATCCATGTACTAGTTGACCAAATGAGCAAAAACAGAAGGACAGTCGACCGAATGCCAACTATCAGTCGATCGAATGAGAAGATTATAGAGTAAAATATTAGAAACGGTCATATTTTACAAAGGTAATAAGGAGTTAATATTGAGATGAACGTTTGAGATACTCACTAATGACTAATTGATTAAGATTAACACTATAAAAAGGAGTGATTAGTAGGAGAAAATAATGAGTTCTACTGAGAAATCCTAAGCTATTCATGTATTTTTTAAAAGTGTTTTCGAGTTTCCTTGTTGTCTTTTGTCTTATGAGGCTTGTTATTATGTAACCAATAAGTATTGAGTACCTCTTAACACACTAAAGTATTATACTATTGAGGTTATTCTTGAGCCTTAAAAAAGAATGTGACAAGGTTATTCTTAAGCCTTCAAAAGAAAGTGACAAGGTTAATTTTGAGCTTTAGAAAAAGAATAAGAAAGAGTTATCCTTGAGCCATAAAGGGTTGTGAAATTGTAATTCATTTCTCTCTTATATTCATTCAATATTACATATTTAATTCCATCTTGCTTGTGCATTTCAATATTTTTGTTTATCTTCCGCAATTTAGTTAAAGTATTTTTGTGATTTGCATAAGAATTTTATAACCTAATTCACTTCTCTCTTAAATGCCATATAGAACCAAAAATTATGATTTATTGTGATGACCACTAACAAAATCACCAAGTAATCCCTTACGATTACAAATTGGTGTATTGTTGGTTTTCTTATTCCATAACCCAAAACAAAAATGTGACAATTCTTGAACCATTTTTTTTTAAAATGGCAATTCTTGAAAACATAAATAAATTTGAAAGCAACTAATGAATTAGGTATTATTAATGGAAAATAAATTTGGTAATTAAGCATAAATTTCGCAAATTGGAATATAACATATAATATCTTATTTGTTTTGGATATTATTTTTAGAAAGTGTTTGTCGTGTGTGGGAACTACCTTTCTTTCTAAAACCTCGACTTAGAAGTTCGTATTGAATTACATTCATAGTTTACCTCTCATCATGAACTAAGTTGGCTTCAAATTAGGAAAATCTTTGTTTTCTCTATTATATTGGTTACTATAAGGAATATCCCATGATAACTCCTATTCAATTTCCTAAGAATCCAAACATTTTAAGGCATAATCTATATTATGACAACATTTTGCATTTGCTAGGACTTAGACTTAGCACCAAAATAGGGTTAAAATAGAAATTAAAAGAATAAACATAGTACTGTATTTTAACCATACCAATGCTGGGACATTATTAGTATCTTGCATCAACAAATGAAAAGCAATCACATAAATTAACCCAGAAGTTATGTGACTACCTATTCTTACCCATACCATAAAACTGTTAAAGATATAATTTCCAACTTTTTAACATAGCGTAAGAAAATAGTCATTCGCATTTCAATCTTGAAAGTGCATGTGGAGGAAATAATACAATATATTTGTTTGGAATAATTAAAAATTATCATAGGAAAATATTTTATTTAATTGGTAACGATATTATCAAATTAAGGAAGGTTCTATTCTATGTTGATGACAAAACAAATTTATTTTAGTTTTGAAGTATTAAAAAGGTAGGTTAATGCAAAATGTGTTATAACACATGGTAGAGTCTATGAACGAAGTAAATTCATGAAGAAAACGAGAATGGTGAAGCAAATATTGAAGTAAAGATCTACTGATGGATAAAGATCAAGATGAAGAAGAAGAGATTGAATAGATTTATGTTGTACTTTTGGTTATAAGTCTTGTCTTGATCTTTTTAATATTTAAAGGGCTAAAGAGTTTGAATGTGTGCATTACATTTTATACAAGAGTTTATATATGCATTGTATATTAGTTTTTATGTAGGATGTTTATATAATCATTTGCATTTAGGAATTATGCATTTAATGTTTTATAACTAAGAGGGATTTTATAAAATGCCTTAAAGAAAATATTTTTGATGCATCAAGATATTTTGAAGAAGTCTTTGAGTGTTATTAAGTCAAGTTTTTTTATGATAACAATGATTTGAAGATGTTTTGAAACATTTGGAAATTGTTTGAATTTTTTTTTTCTTATGCTTTGTTAAGTGCATAAATTTCTATAGGTTAAGACATATTTTATTTTTTAGTTCAATTGAATGGTCTTGATATCTAAGATCACTTTAGGAAACTTTTGGAATTTGGTGGAATTAAGTTTTTATAAAAATAATGAATTTGAAAATTTGAAAACGTTAAAAAATTCAAAAGTTTTGAATAAGGAATTAGAATTTGAAAAATCAAGACATATTTTATTTTTATATTCAATTGGAATGTCTTTATCCTTAAAAAAAAACTCTGGAAAAGTTTTGAAACTTGCATAAATTGATTTTTTTAAGTGAAAGGGATTGTTTTCAAATGTTTTGAAGTAGTTTGGAATTGATTTTGTAATGAAAAGTTTGAAATTTTGAAAATTTTAGTTTAATTAATGATTCTTAATCATTAAAATCTTTGTGAGAAATATTTGAAACTTGATTGAAGTTGTTTTTGGTACAAAGAAAGTGATTTGGGGCGTTAATTTTCAGATTGAACCAATCTATAATGCTTTTGAAATGTAGATTGACTGGTCAATTAGTCATTGTTTAATGGGCAATTGTGCATATTTTAACTAAAATGGTTGATCAATGGATCCTATAAAAATGTAACTACTAGTTTTAACTTGGATCAATGCTTTTTAAGTGGATTTAACAACTAATAAGTGTATCTAACAGATTTTCAAGTTTAGGATGGCTATAAATACATGTCTTAAGTATTGATGAATAATCTTTTATGAATGTTAATGAGTTCAATAAGTTGTGGGTATGTTTTGAAGGAGTTTAGTTGGATAAGTTTGAGAGAAAGTGTGAAATTCTTACACCTGCATTCATTGATTCATTAAGCCCTTGTGCATTGTTTTGATGAAACAAGATATAGTGATTGTGATTTTATCTTTGATCTTAGCTTGAGTTAAGATTGGGGCTTGATTATTAGGATTAAGTTTAATGGATATTGAAATTTATAAAGGGTTATTCTTTATTCATTTAAATATGATTGTTATGGATTATTTTTCACTTTTGAAAGAAAAAGTTATAGGTTCCTCTTCATTTTTTGAAAGAAAAATATGTGATTTCCTCTTCAACCTTTTAAAGAAGAAGTTGTTAACTTCTTTTCACCTTTGATAAAAAGAATTTGTAGATTCCTCTTCACCCTTTAAAATAAAAGGTTATAAGAGTTTCTCTTCATTATAAGAAAGATTTATTATAGTGAACTTTCTATGTGTGATTTTAAAGAGTAAATGTAGGTAAAAGTGAGTTTTATGAACTACTATAATCGATTTATACTCTCTGTTCCTTATATACTTTAATTTATATATGTTTGTGATTATTATTAAATTACTTGAATTTGAATCATTATTTTACATTGTTATCATCATCATCATCATCATCATTATATAAGTTCAATTTTAGTTATAAATTATATTTGTTAAAAATTTAGTTTAAGGCTCAAGTTTAGAAAAATTTTAAATATCTAATTCACCTTCCCCCATTTATCTTAGGTGTCATATAGGGCCAATAACTAGTATTAGAGGTAGTTTTATTTAATGCTTAAATTTCTAATGAAATTATGAGTAAAGATCATTACGACACTCTTAGATTTATTAAGATTTTTATCTAGCCAAAAGGGGAAATTTGTGAATTTACAACTATTTTTTTATGGTAATGATTTTTCTTCTTGAAAAATTAGAATGAAAATCTTCCAGATGGGTGAAAGTGTGGATTTGTGAGAATTTGTATCTAATGGTCCTTTTATTTATACTAAAGTAGTAAATGAATAAAAAGTTCTAAATTAAAAGAATAATGGAATGATAATAATAAAAAACTTGTAATTTTAAATAACAATGTCATACATATTTTATTTTTTTAGTTTAGATAGAAATATATTTAATAAAGTTTTTATGTGTAAATCAACTAATACAATTTGGTGTAGATTAGAGACTATTTATAAAGATACGATAAAATTACAGAAGAGGAAAATGGGTAATTGAAAGAAGAGATGTGAAACTTTTCTTTTAAAAGCAAATAAGTGAATTTCATTAGTAACCAAGGATGAAAGCAGAGCTCTAAATACAAGTAGGTAGCTCTATAATTAAGCTTAAGACAAAGCTAATAGCCTTTAAGTCAAGTGTCTTAAACAAGTACATTGGGTAACATTTTCATATCACTGGTGAAAACAATACCTATTATGTTCATAACCCTTCAAATACTACATATTTGATTTCGTTTTATTTGATTGTTTACATCTAATAGGCTTATAGTCTCCACCTTTCCTTCATGCAGCTACTATATTGTTTTGCAGATTTAGTTATAATGATTTGCCCTATTATCCTATTGATAAGTTCTTCTATAACTTATTCCTTGGTGTTTTTTTTTTAACTTTGAAGCATTTTTCATTTCTTTCTTTTCGAATTTTATATATGGACAAACCAAATGAGATGAGCCAAATATTTTTGTTACTTGTTATTGTGTTCCTATCAACTACAAACCAACTTAAAATCTCTTTATAACTAAACCTCAAATTGTCCTATAGACAGAGTTATGTGATTCTATGCCATATGCATGTATTGAAGTTGCAACTAAAAAACAAGTTCTCTATAGTTTTAACTTGAGTCTTGCATATGCAACATCTTGATGGTATGCTAAAGAACCTTAACCTATCCATGGTGTTTAGTTTCCTTATAGCAAATATCCGCATGAAAAACAAAACTTTGGGTAGCAACTTCTTCCTTTACACTACTTTGTACCAGATTTGAACATTCATACTTATCTTATATAATTATATACAAGACTGGTTTGTGAATAGTCTAGTGTGATGTCTCATCCACCTATAAGTGTCTTCCTTACTTACACTTGGTCTGTAGCTCGTAAATTTTTAGTGAAATTCATCAGGATAATTATCCCAATTATTTGAGGTGATCCAAACCTTAACTTTTATGTTTAAAGGATAAGAGATTACTAGCTAGGGGAAGAATCTTATGTCACAAATTAGACTAATATTACTCCAATTTTCAAAAAATAAAGAGGCTAATTCTCCATTACCAATTACACACTTTATACCATCGTTTAATTTGTCCCTTATCTTCAACAATCGCTTCTAAAAATGTGATGCATTCATGGGGACCCTTACAATCTATTGTATGGTTTTATTATATAAGAGTTTATCTATCTTGACCAAATAGACATTTTGTTAGTGATTAATATCTATAACTTTTTACTCAATAGGACTTTATTGCTTATGTTTATAAAAGTAACACCAAGGCCACCCTCATCCATTAGTTTACATATCTAAGTCCATTTGAATTTGGCTTGGTATTTGCCTTGCTTCCCAGATTAGAGAAAGTTATGCATCATTCTTTCAATCTTCTTAATGGCATCTTTGGCTAGGAAGAAGTGAAATGATCAATAAAAATATAGAGAATACAACACTAATTTAATTAGTTACAATCTTCTTGCAAAAAGAATGTATGGTTACACTAGTTTCATCTTTGTAAACAGAGTTAGTGGGATACACTACTAACTTGCCATCAAAAGAGACACCTGCTGTCTTAAAAATCCTCGTAAGTAAACATGGAAAGTAAAGTTTTTCGTCAGGCGAGCATGTCAAACTACATTTCTTATGCTCTGTAAAATGAATCTGGCTAAAGGCAATCCCTCACTACCTCCTAATCCATGAAGTATCTTATATAGAAGGTAAGTATCATCAAAACGAAGCTCATTGAGACCACTAGTTTGAGGAAGGACATTGGCAGTAAAGATAGCTATAGCTATCTAATCTCTAAAAATCAATTGAGTAGTAAGATAGCTTCTATGATTAGGTGGACTAACCAACCCTAATTGAGCTCTATCTACATCTATTGAGAATGAGGGATCCGAGAGAATTGAATCACCTTGAACTCTATCCACCTTATGAACATAAAGTTCCCCTATATTCGGCACTCCTAAAAATTTAGCAAAAAATGAACGAGTGATTATAATAGAATACCTCGCACTGAAGATCAAATGACTAATAGGTCTTTTGTGATCTTTTCCTTAATATTGGCGAAGAACTCCTTCACCAATAATGGATAGTATAGGCCTGCAAGTGTCAACAAAGGAAGCCACTGGAAGGCTTGGAACAAAGGCAAGACCTAAAACTCAGCTTCTATATCAGCCTCAATTAATCTCTCGATAATGAACTCATTGTTATGGCGAGCTTCCAACCAATCGAAGTTCGTTTGGCTTGTAAACTGAGAACTATCAAATTTCGACCTTGGAGCAGAGTTAAAAGCTTGGGAAGATCATTTAGGTGCTATCTAAATTAAAACAGTTCAATAAACATACCAAAAATATTCAAGAAATATAAAAAAAAACATAGAAAATTAAACCGAGACTAAACACATTCAAATTTAACTTTCCAAAAATTCCTAGAAATTCAATGATGAAATTGCTCCAAAATATAGGTACCATTAGAAAGCTTATCAAAATTTCAACACAGTGGTATTAATTTCGAAGCAGTTAGCACACTATAACTGAAGAAAATCAAGAAAATACCTTCAGAAATAAATAAGAGAACCGAAGGCTTTTGATAGATTTCTATGTAAATTGAGCGAGTTTCTAGATAGATTCTTGGTATAATCATGTAGGAAATGGAAAAGGCTTCAATTCAACACCAAGAACGCAAGATTTTGCCAAGATATGAGTGCTCTAAGGAGATTTAGAGCTAAAAGGGGTGAAAAGAGGGTCGAGCTGCGTATGGAGAGGTAGAAAGAAGAAGAGGCAGGAAGCTACATCATTTTTGTATGCAATAGGGACTTAAATGGTGGGATATGGGGAGTTAAAAGGCGTCGTTTAACTATTTGCATTTTACTCCTCAGTACAGAAAGTAAAATGGGAGACAAAGCGTTCGTTTTACCCCATCATTTTATTATTTATAATAGTTTTTCAGCAGCAAAATCATAGGAAAATGGCAGCAATTCAATCCTAATTCAAGTCCTAATCAATCAAAATGGATTAAACACAATAATTGAACATGAATCAAGA
>JAOXYD010000136.1:26336678-26346741 GCA_028565735.1 Pinacopodium congolense | reverse complement strand
TAACAATTGAATTTGATTTCTTCATTATTTTGGAATATGAATACCTGATGATCATGATAATTTTCTTTATATAAAATGTATATTCTTAAGTGACTTGTGACTTCTTTTAAATATCTTCATCATCTTATTTTAAGTGAAATCAAAAATCAAAGATAACATTGAAAAAAAAAAGAACAAAAGCATGTAAATGTGTTTAAATAAGTGAGTAAATAAATTCACTCCACTAACTTTTAACTAATTGGTTGAAGTTATTGAGTGGTGCTAGTAGCCAGTTGATGTGATGTGATTCTGTTGAGTAACCGGGGATTGTTCACGACAAAATGTTCACCTTCATGTTATAAGACTAAATGACTTTTCAACCAAGCTTTTAAAACTCACTTTTGTGCTTTTTATGTTATTAATAAATAAAATATGTAATGATGCTGCATTTTACTTTTTGAATATTCCTTTTATGTAAAGAAATAATTTTTGTGAATTAGGTTATAGTATAAAGAAATATAAGTTATATAAATTCATTTGTTAATTGATATAATTAATTAATTAATTACTATAACATCGTAATAATTTATTTTATAATTGAATCATTTAGGAAAAGCTTTTCAATGATTAAGTTTGAAAATTTTTAATTGTTTCCTATAATTATATCCTATGTTGAAAAATGATGATGGATTGGTCTGCTTCAGGACAAACAAACACTTAAGTGTGGGGGAATTGTTTGGGGTTAAATTTATAGTATTTTTTGTTGTTATTTGATGTCAGTTTAACCCTATTTTAGTACTTAAATTTTCAATTTATGTGTTATTATGTTTACTTTATAGGATAGAGCTTAAAGATGGAGATTGGAGTAAAAAGATAAAAGTTTTGTCAAAAGTTAACTGAAAGTTAACTGAATAGGGTACCGTTGAGGGACGAACAGATTCTCGTTGAGGGATGAACAATTCCAAGGTGAAGGAGTTAAAATGTGACTAGTCAAATATATCCACTCCAAATCTCTAAAATTGTAGCATGGGCGAGCTCTTTTTGTCTGCAAGTGCAAGTGGAAGGCTGTAGGAGCTGTCAAAATAGAAAAACAATAATAAAACATGAAATAAAAAATAAGAATTTAGATATGGAATTTAGAGAGAGAATTACTCTTCCTTCTCTCTTAGTTTTTTTTAGAGTTGCTTAACTTCAAATATTTGTAATTCAAGTTATATTGTGGGTTTTGAGTTGCTGTTTATTGGAGAACGTTGCTAAGACATATATCTTTGCTTCTAAACCATCAAAGGGGTTTCTAAACTCATATTATTGTTGTATTTTCTCCCTTTTTTGGATTAATCAAACTTCATGTTTTATGCTTACATTCTTGAATGTTATTTTATTTTTCTGCAAGTTATTATGGATTTTGAAGCTGTGTTGCTTTCCATATCACGTTGAGGAGTTCAAGACTTGTTCAAAAGCTTCCTAAACCTGTTTCGTAACTTCTAAACTCATTAATTCAGCTAGTATTTTTGGATCTATCAAAGTATGTGGGTGAAGATGCATGTTTTGTATACTTTGATGATTATGTGTGGTTAAATCCAGTTTCTAGCTTAGGATTGATGTTTTAATGCTTTAAAAGAGCTTGAATGGATGTATTAAGGTCTAATTTTGTTTATTAAAGGTCTTAAAGTTCTAATTTTGAGTTGATTACTTAAGATTAAAGTGAAAGATAACTTAAGACTTCATAAATTAACTTAGGTTGTTGGAAAAATCAATAAACAACACAAATTAATCAATGAATGACCAAACTTTGATTATTTGTGAGAGTTAAAGATCTGAAACCGCAAATCTAAAAATCAACCTTTTTGAAATTAAAGCTCAATGATTAGATTTAAAGTATAACCAAAATTTAAACCAAATTTAATAGAGAAAAGACATAAGTCTTAATCATAGTTTTGTCTTGAATTCGTGAAAGAACTCTAATTCAGCCTTTAAAATTGTTAAGAGTTCGATTAATTCATTAATCACCTAATCCTTAGCTGAATTCCACAATTTGATAATTTACGGTAATTTAAAAATCATTTTATAATTCAGAATTGTAAGGTTTGAACCATAGTAGTTTTTCATAATTTTAATCATTTAATTTGAAATTTTCTAGATAATTGTACTTTTATTAATATGGTATTTAACCAATTACAAGTTCCTCATAGGTTCGATACTAAAAGTCTTAAATTTACTTCACTTTATTACTTGTTCGATAAGTGCACTTACCTTTTGCAACATTAATTTTCAAGTAAATTCATTTTAGTTTTCAAAGTAAAATCATTAAAAGCGCTTCACATTTCTTAATCACTTAACCAACGCAATAGAACAAGTAAATTTCTTAACATTTTCTTAAACTTTTGTATAAGTTTTACATATTATGTGTTTAGAACATTGCAAATTATGAAATTTAAGTTTAGAATTTAAATTTTATTTAACGTATATAACTTCTCCCATTCCATTCTGAGTGAATGTTAAAAATTTTACAATTCAAATTATAATATACTTGAGTATTATACATTTATAATTCAATTTTATTTAGATTTTAGTCATGAATTTTATATGAGGTTACTTATATTGTCTATCAAATACAAATATTGTTTAAATAATGAAAACTATTTAATTTTAAATAGTAAGATATTTAGAAAAATATTGAATGAAATTTGTTTCTTCTACAAATTTTATAGATTTAAATCCAGTAAAAGTGACGAGAGCCCAAAAAAAAAAAAAAAACCTCTTTAACACCATTTAAATGCTACACAAGAGACATTCTTAACGAAAAGGGGGGGACATTTGAAATAAATAAATAGGTGTAACTTTCTTTTCTCGGATAGGAATGCCAGTTTATTTGGATACAACAAAGTATTTAGGTCAGCATACTGAGAAGGTTATATTGTAGCATTATTTGTTCATCATTGTGAAATCAAATTATATGATCAATGAAGATATTATTTATTCTAAAATTTGGGGAAAAACTAAAAAGTGCCAGGCCTAACGGTAATTTATCAATTGCTGCTCAAAACCCTCACCTTATAGAACTGCAAGTGTCTAGCGCTGCCAGCTTGGCGCTATCCAACAATAATCAACCAGTGTATCAATGGTGGTCAAGTTGTTTCTCCGACCCATCTCTCTCCCTTTCACTAGCTCCTGTCCTACCCTCTTAGTTCCTTTTAAACCCTCGTGTTCCGACTGCACTTTTGTTTCTCAGTTATGCACAGCTTCTCGTGCGTTTACTTGTCAAACTTTCCCTTATGGTCCCTCTCTTCGGAAGGGCAAAATGCCGTTTAAATACCCATATGATTTTCAGAAAATAAGTGGTCAAAAACTGCTGGAGCAATGCAAGGACGATGGGGTTGAAGAGGAGAAAGCAATTAACGAGGAGGAATTTACTCGGGAGTTTGATATTGCTGCTCTTCGAGTTCCTGCGAAGGATTGTTTTGCTTTAGAGAGTAGGCTTCGTGGGCATTTATTGAATTGGCCTAGGATTCGTAATATTGCTAGAGTTCTTGGGGATGAAGTTGAAGAAGAGTTTGTTTCTTTACTTGGAGACTCCAGGAATGTAGAAGATGAGGAAGGGGAGGATGGAGACCTTGTTGTTCTGGACCGGAGGATTTATGGCAGAGCAGAGAGAGATGGTGAAAGATTAAACCCTGTTTTATATAGGGAAAAATTGGCAAAGGAGTTTAATTCTAAAGGGTATGTTAAATTCAGAAACTTGGCTAGGCTGTCGCGGCCGAAAAGGAAGAAGAAGAGGAAGGAAGAGAATGGAGAGGGGGGTCGTGAGGGGATTGAGAGGCAAAGAAAGAATGAGTTTGCTGTGGTGGAGGTTGTCGAGGAAGAGGAGGAAAGAGAGAATTGGAAGGGTTTGCTGGGGGATGAGTTTAAGGGTAGATGTAAATGGAAGGGGTCTACAAGATTGTTACTTTTGGATGAAAGGTATGCAGATAAAAGAATGGAGGAGTTGCCTCAGGCTATCAAGGTGGCTAATCTGATATCCCTGTGAGTCCTTGACTGTGCTATTCACGTGTATGTATTTTCTTGTCATTATTGATACATGTTCAGTCACCAATTCGAAGTAAAGTTCCAGAACGGTTTATTTGATGCTTGACGACTTGATTTTCTTTATTACTGGATAAGAATTTGAACATTTTTTCCTGTTTAAATTGTTTGTTTTTCATGAGATGTCGTGCAATGACAACTGTTGTACTTTCCTTTTCTTGATATTCTTTGGAAAGCTTAAAATGAAAGATTAAGATGACTCAGGTATATGTTTATTCCTCTTTTGCCTTCATATTAGATTAAAGGTAAAGTTGCTGCGGAGTGATTTCAAGAAAAATGTATTTTTGCTAGATTCAAGGGGTGGAGGCTGTAGATGCGCAAATGTTTTATTGGTATTTGCAAGAATGATGTTTGACACTGAGTTAAGAACTT
Organism: Pinacopodium congolense; assembly: GCA_028565735.1. NCBI lineage: Eukaryota > Viridiplantae > Streptophyta > Magnoliopsida > Malpighiales > Erythroxylaceae > Pinacopodium > Pinacopodium congolense. The sequence goes on along the minus strand of JAOXYD010000136.1, from coordinate 26,342,307 downwards.
TGAAGCTTCTTTTAACTTCCCTTGAATGAATTGCCCCATGAATAAAGAATGGTGTCTTAGATGGCAGGGAATGACTGTTCTATCTACATAATAAATATTTTACCTAAGCATTTTACATGATTGTGGACCTTTATTCCCATGCTTTTTCATTATTATACTGGATCTTCTGTAAGTGTCCTGCATTGGTGTACTGTTGCTAATCATCTTGAAGTTTGGTTGGTGGAAAATTATTTTATGTAGGTGATGGTGTCTACTGAGTTATAGTCCTACAAGATTTCAATTGTATTTGCTACGGCTTCGAGAGTTGGATACAAACATTCAACTTTAAATACCAGAATAAAAATTGATTAACAAATGCCTGCATTTATGGCAGATTGTTTGTGTTCAAATATTTAAATGATAAAGAAGATCTGAATTTGGCATTATGTCCAAGTATCTATGGAATTTTGTTTGTCAAACCTGAGTTATGTTTTCACTAATGAAGGTCTGAGCTTGGTAATATCTCCAATTGTGTGGGGAATTTTGTTTGTGAAGCTTGAGTTATTTTTCTGCCTCCATGTGTGGGAAATTGATTGCCGTTGTCTTTGCCAAGTTTGAAAAAATACACAGCATCAAGGCCTTTATTGTAATTCACTTGCTTGTTAAGTTTCTTGTTGAACTGATCGGCAGTGGGTGTAACAAAGGCATAGCTACCTAGGTAGAAGTTGCCTGACTGCTAGTATATATTGTACAACTACTTGCTAGGGTATACTTGCCGAACCATGGAATGCTCTCTACTGTGATTTGTGCGTAAATCTATTGACATAATAGGTTTCATCATATTTTATGTTTTTGTGTCTGGATTTTATGTCTAATATTTACCTTGCAGGTTGCATTTGAGGAAGCAATGAAAGACAATTCGACATCTACCTTTGAGCTCGTTAGATGCAAGTTGACTCTGTTTTATGATTACTGGCAGATGAATGAGGTACGCATACCCTTGAGTTCTTTTATCTTCATACTTGCTCTTGTCTTTGTTTTGGCAATTAGCTGCATAGGACCGAGAGATCAATCATTATCCTTAAATCATTCAAACAATGTCCCAACTCTCATAAAGGGAAAAGTAAAATAGGAACAACTTTCCTGACTCTCACAAAGGGAAAAGTAAAATAGGAACAACTTCCCCTTGATAAATTTGATACGCTCTTTAACAGTGTTGATGTATAATCTGTCATGACGAGCATCAATGTCATGCATGCTGCTTATTTTCATTTAACTTTTGGTATTAGGATGCCAATTAATCAAACTTAAACTTCTGATCTGGTCATGCATATACTATTCTAAGTGAGCCGGCTGAATCAACCAACCTTGGGTAAAACCTAGCTTGAGTGGGCCCCGAGCTGAGAGTTTAGCCATTGTTCTTTAAACAAATTTACTCGTTACCTTTCCAGAAGTTCTCTCACCCATAACACTCTTTGGTTAAATGAGCTGATGAAAAGGTTACTGATCACTCACAGCTGTAAAGCAGTGGACCTTGCTGCTCCAGGGGTTGCCAAAGGGTTGCCAGATAACTGGATCTCTAATAACTTTAATCATCTTTACAGGTCTTGGAGGCTTTGTTACCAACAGATATGATTGTCCCATCAGCTTTTGAGACAGTTGGGCATATTGCTCACCTGAATCTGAGAGATGAGCATCTTCCTTACAAGAAGCTTATAGCAAAGGTGCTTCTTATGGAAACACATAAATGAATGAATAGATAATCTCTTACAGTTTTTCTTAATATTAAAAGTGTTCTATTGCAGGTAGTACTGGATAAACATAAACCAAAGATACAGACAGTTGTTAACAAGATTGATGCCATACATAATGATTACAGAACAATGCAACTTGAGGTTTTAGCTGGAAATCACTCTCTTGTTACCATGGTTGTTGAGAATGGACTACGATTTAACGTGGACTTGGCTACAGTGTACGTATACTTTTCCCACAAATTCATTGAGATCAATTCAAAATTTATATGTTTTTTTTGTCTCATGCCGTCTGCGAACAAGGATCCTCTAGTCCCTTTTGTCTGAAATCTCGTCATGTGTCCTTTACATTATGGTGTTGTGCTTGTTAACATCTCATGCCCATTGAATTCCAAGTTTTGAATATAATGTTATCATGCTACAGACATTAATCTGTGATGGTGGCCCCATAAGCAATTCTTTATATTTATGAATTAAGAATCTACTCGTTACAGCATGCTCTGGAGAGTTGGGGGCCTTAACAGGCAATTTTCTTCACAATCTGAAACCACCCTTCTTTTATCTCCAAAATGAAGATACCAAGTATACTTAAATCACTTTGGTCGATTCTTGTGCAGTCATCTAAGATTTATTTTGTGTTTAATTGTTTCTTCTCTCGACTTCTCAGTAATTTTGTGGTTACTAAAGGCCCTAAATGCTTTATCTATAATGCTGGTGGATGAATTGATATGTCTCCCATGACTGGTTTTATTACATAAATCTTGTTCCAAGAACAAATACCAGAGAGAGATTATGTTATAGAAGCATTAAAATTTTCATTTTTATGCAGGTATTGGAACTCAAGGCTTGCAACTGAAAGACAGAGACTGCTCAATGGCTTTACTAGAGATGATGTTATCTGTATGTTTGAGTCTTTACTTAATTTGAGTTTACGTACCTGCTGAAGTTCGCTGTTGAAAATTGAAATATTTGCTTAGAACTATGAGTGTGTAGGCTATCATTTTGACCATTGATAAAGTTTGCCAGTTCTAATGAACTTAATAGCAACATTATTTTGAAGGGTGAAAGAAACAAAAAAAGGGTAGGAGAACAGGTAAAGATTGTAGTTATGACAGGATTATTGCCACAGAATTTCTTTGCTTACGGCAGGATTACTGCCACAGAATTTCTTTTTTTCTGCTTTGAAGAGATGGCTGTCATTAATGGGTTTTACTGTTCTAATTTTCTCTCTTTGTCCAGTTTTCTTTGGTTTTTAGCTTAGAAGGTTGTTAGTCTCTTGTTCTGTACTTTGACAATGTACTCTTGTTTTGACAACTTCTCTTTAACTTAAATTTCTGCACAAGATAAAATCATCATTTGCTTCTTGTGTTTGCTGATTTTTTATGCAAATCAACAGGTGATGTTTTTTCGGGGGTTGGCCCAATAGCTATATCTGCCGCGAAGATAGTCAAGCGTGTATATGCCAATGATTTGAACCCTTATGCAGTTGATTATCTCGAGAGAAATAGTGTTCTTAATAAGCTTGAGAGGAAGATCAGGGTATAATTGACTTTCCATTTAATATTTCATTTTGTTGGTCGCGCATATTTATTCATCCTTCTATTATGAAGATCCAAAAGAGCCATAAAAACAGAAAACAGTAACCTGAGAACTGTTACCACTAACTTTTTGTAAGCAGACTCTTTCTTTTCAAAATTGTCAATATGTGAAAAATTATGCTAGAAGTATAGCTATATGTAACATTTCTAATGTAAATTCTGCTGACAATACTGGGATTTGGTCAGCTTAATTAGTTAAATCACATTCATTTGCTGTCAGATAATGCCATCAATTTCTCTGTATAAGTTCTTGCTATCCATATTTATCAAACACGGGAACAAGTAGCAATTACACCAAATTATAAGTTGTTGGGCAATCTGCCTTTCATAATTCTTTAGTGTCAAGGTTCATATTGAGAATCTTGCTTGTCACTGTCTAGGTCTTTAACATGGATGGAAGGAGGTTCATCAATGCCATGTTTACAAGTGAAAAAGCTCATTCTATCACCCAAGTGGTTATGAATTTGCCAAATGATGCCGTGGAATATCTTGGTATGTTATTGTACATTGTTGCCCTTGGACACAAATGAGACTCTAGGAAGTTACTTGATTTGTTGAATAATATGTCGATTTAAGGGAAGTTTGCTTTCAATAATCCTGTTGAGGCTGTCGTCTTATGTTTAAGCAGACTTGCATGCATATGGAATGACACACCTGTGTCATTAATTAGTCAACTACAACCATTTTTTCTTATCTGGGGATGTCAAAGTTTAGTGTATGCCTGGTGTGATTTTGAACATCTTATTTTAATTCACATGCACAAGGTTATTGAAGCATTGAAATATTTCTTTTCATTTCTTACCATGAAAATTGTCCTTTGGTAGACATTCTTTTATCATGAACAAATAAATGACTAGTAACATGAATATCTAAATTGATGAAGGCTTGAGAGTGATTAGGCTTGAATATTTTTACCTCCAACTAAATGTTTTTCCTTATGTTGAAAGATGTTTTTAGGGGAATATTTGGAGACATGCCGAAGACTAGAGAATATAACTTGCCAACGATCCATGTTTATGGATTCTCAAAAGCTGAAGATCCAGAGTTCGACTTTCACGAGGTCTGTAGCCTTGATTCAGAAATTTCCGTTCTCAATATGTGGTTTGGTTTCATATACATATTTCTGGCATACACCTTACTTCAGCCTCTGATGTCTTGTCTTGTGATCCTTGAACAATTTATGCACAGCGGGTAAGAATTGCATTGAAAGAGGTGGCAGTTGGTGTGGAAATGCGTCGGGTACGTCTTGTGGCACCTGGAAAATGGATGCTATGTGCATCCTTCAAGCTTCCTGTTAGTGTAGCATATAGAAACGTCAAGTGAATAGTGAAAGCAACTGCAACTCATGATGTATGTTGATATACTTTTTTAATTTTTTATCAATATTAAATAGTTGGTTATGCAAATGAAACAGTTTTTGAATTTCTTTCCAATTGCAGAAGGATAAATTCTTGGTAACGATAAGTTTGGGATTCAAAAATGGTGGTTTTGGGAAAACATGCCTTTGCATTAGGTGAGAATGGCTGGAAGACACTAGATGGGTGCCAAGGCCATTACAGATACTGTGTCTGTAACAAACCTCAAAATGTATTATTGTACGCAAAAAGACTTTAAGTTAAAAAAAAAAAACGAAAAACAGGAATCTGCAAGTATGGATGAAATAGTGTTTGATTCCTGGATAAGGGACGAACTCCATTACTCAATAATAACAGATAGGTTCTAATTGGTGGGTGTCATTATGAGTGCCCTCTTTGCTGCATCTCTCCAGGACCCAGATTTGGTCTTTTTATGCGGTTACCAGGCAACATTGAACACATGATAGCGACCTTTTCATCATTAAGAAAACAACTGTACATAAAAATGCTGGGGAATACCTAATACCAGATGCACAGATTTGTCCTTTTTGAACGGCCAGGATTTATGATCCCCAACATCTGCAGTGCCTCTTATCTGATTTTGTCCCTCCATAATAAAATCTTACACCAAGATATGTACTGAGATGTTCTCTGGGACTTCCCTAACCTGCTCTTCCTGAGATATGTGAATGGGGACAAAATGGTCAAATGAGGGCAAAGTGGTAAAAACACGGAGAGGAAATCTCAGTTGAGATTGAGTGCCTGTTTGGATGAACTTATTTCAGTAGAGTTTTTTTTCTGTAGAACTTTTTTTATAAGAGTTTTTTTAAGAAGATAATTGACTGTTTGATTGTCATTTAAAAAAGAACTTTTTTAAAAGAGATTCATAAAGTAGATTGTTTGGTAACATAAAAATAAAAAGCACTTTTGATTTTAACTATATTTT
>JAOXYD010000136.1:26274474-26287135 GCA_028565735.1 Pinacopodium congolense | reverse complement strand
ATTTTTAAAATTTCTAATAAATCTATATATATATATATAAGACATCAAATTATTTTTATTCAATTAAAAAAAGATCAAGAGTTAAAATTGATTAAATTTAAACATAAATTGTATTCAAATATATATTCTCTCTTAATTAATCTGCCATCGTTCATCAAAATTTTCTATTCTCATTTAATATTTTATTTTAAAAATATAAATAATTGAAATATAGTTTAACTTATAAATTTTCACATCGTCATGATCAATGACTCGTCTTAAAAACATTATAAATCTATGCGTGATAATAGTTGAGAGGTCTAGGACATTGAAATTGATAAACCTTGAACGGCGTAGAATATTAAGCTAATCCCTCAAATACCATTACTCGATAAACTATTTTTTTATTATATTGTCTTGACTCCATTGCCAAGTCTTTTACTTCTTCTTTATGCTAATCTTAAGCAACAGGGATACACCAATGAAAAATAGTGCACGTTGTCCACTGTGTATACTTCTTTTAATTTAGGGAGCCGGTTCTCATTTAAGGGTTGGTATCTAGATGTCATGTTTTTTTTACAAGGATCAAAAGTATTTCCAATGCATTTTTAACAAAATAAAAATTATTTTCAACACTAAAATGACTCAGACTAGAAACTAAAAAATAAAACCACTAGGTTCCTTATAATAAAGAAATCAGTATAACCTTTGTAAATTTAAAAGATAATATTTTGTAAATAAAATTTTTTGCAATAAAATTATCTTATCAATTGTTTATTCGAAAGTTTAAAAAAAAATCGTTGACATTACAACTACAATCATAATAAGCTGAATGCTTTCTTTATTTATTACTTTAAAAGTCAACGCGAATCGCTATCAACGCTTTCCACGACTGCTTGACTTTTTTATTCAAAAAAACGAGGGATCCATGTGGAACCTCCAAATTCTGGTCCCCCCTCCCTCCTTTTCACATTAAGGGGGCGTTTTGGCATCTTTATTTTATGTACTATGAAATGGATGTGGTCGTTGCATATTTGGGACGGTAACCACAGTGCAATTTTATGATTAAATTCCATATTTTTGCATGTGTCCAATTCCTGTTGACGATTTAATTGTTATGATTAAATTCCACATTTTTTCACGTATCCAATTCTTGTTGACGATTTCATTGTTCTTATTCTTGGTTTGTTTAGTACAAAGAATCACGGATCTCGATATTTTCATTTATTGAATTGTTTTTATGTAAATTTTCTTTTTTTACTTATTAATATAGTTCCTTTTCCAAAAACATAAAACTTCGAGTTTAAATTAAATATGGTCCTTTGTCTATATAAAGAAAACATAAGCATTATGTATTACTGGCGGCATATGCATTATATGAATCATTGATTTGGACAAGTAAAAAATAGGGGATTAATTGAAAATAATGTTAAATTTTCAATTTAAATTTAATGAAACCGGAAAAAATTTTGCAAGGGGGAAAAATAATATTAGAGACAATTATATTTATTAGTATAACAAAATCTCTTAAATTATTTGAACTAAGAGTATTTTTAACAAATAAATTCCATAAAATTTTGTAGAATTCATTTGTAATTTCAAAATTTTGTATTTAGAATACAAAAAATTATTCTTTTTAATTCTAAAATTTGAATTTCATAGAATTTAATATAACTAATCGAAATTCTATCAAAACAGTTGAGATTTTCAAATGAATTTCACATATTTAAGAAAAATATTTTTGTCTTTCAAAATTATCCTTACTAAACTTTTATCTTTTTTGCGTTTACTTTTATTATATAATAATATATAATATATTACAAATCTTTACATTATCAATATCTTAAAAAATTAATATTCTTACTAGACCAATATATTATGTATTGTTATAATATAATATAATTACAAATATATACTAACCTTATTTATATTATATTATTATTTATTATGATATATAATTATAATTATAATTATAATATTATATTATATGTTATAATTATATAATAATCTCATAATAATATAATAATATTAGTATAATATAATTTTATTATATATTATATAATAAACTAATAAGCAAAGTGACAACTCATAAGGCAACCAAGAGACGCTATCTTGTTTTCCATTTTATTAACAAAGCATTATTTTTTTCATTTTCTTTATTCAGTTATCTAGTTTATTCAATCATTTATCAAATCCTTGGAGCAAGTGCAGGCATCGAATCATGTTCGTCCATCAAAATTGATTTCTTTTTTTCTTTTTTTACTTTTGGCATTAGGAAAATATGTTTGTTTGCTGAAATTAAACATTTTGTAGGTATTTAAGTTTGAAATATATATTTTATAATATTTAACATAAGTAATATTTTTTAAAACTGATTTTATTTTTTAAAAAATATTTTCTAATTTTTTAAAATTATTTTGATAAAAATATTTAAAAAACTAAAGATGTATTGTTATCATTATTTAATTTTATAAAAGTATTATGTTAAGGAGTATATAAGAAATAGATACAAATGAATTTTCAATTCTAGACTTATTGTTATTAGATAATGTTAGTTATACAAGATATACTTTCAATTGATTTGTTAAGCTTATAGGATTAATACGTTTAGATCGAATCATATCAGATTGAGTCTTATCTTTTGTAACCACTTATTGTATATATCTCCTCTGTACATTCTGATCAACAACACCTTTCGTAATCATCTTCCTGAGTTTAAGATTCAAGCCTTATTATTCTAACTTGGTATTAGAGCCATCATGGCTGATTCAAGCAACACCATATCTGTTCCTATATTCTCATCCCTTGTTTCTTCTTCTTCACCCACCTCTACTCATGTTAGCCAAACTTTTTCAATAAAACTTACCTCCGAAAATTTCTTTGCTTGGAAGCTTCAATTCACTCCCTTACTCAACTTTTATAATTTTCATGGGATTCTTTTAGGAGCTGGACTTGCTCCTCCTAAAGAAATTCTCAATCACTCTACCAACATGATGGAGCCGAATCCCACCTACTTTCTCTGGTTTAGTAAAGACCAAATCCTATTTTCATGGCTTTTGGCCTCCATCACTAAGGAAGTGTATCCTCACCTGACTGGTCTCACCTCCTCTATTGAAGTTTGGACTACATTAATTACTATTTACGGAACCATCATTCATGCTCAACGCACCCAGTTATATATTGAACTCCATACTATGTCCAAGGATGATAGGTCTGTCTCCAAATATCTCTTTCAAACAAAGACTATTGCTGATTCCTTAAGCCTTGTAGGTCAATCTATATCTGCTTTTGAATTCAATGCCATTATTTTTCATAAACTTGGAGCTGATTTTAATGACATCATTAATGGACTGCAACAATGTCTATCACCTGTTTCCTTTTATAAATTACATGGCCAGTTGGTGGCTTATGAATTGCTTCTTAAGGAACAACAATCCATTATACTGGCTGTTAATATGATTCAATAGTCTGCCTCTTCCAATAATCCTTCCAAGAGTAGAGGTCGCAACAATCGTGGGAGACGAGGATTTCATTCTTCTTCGGCTAATTCCGCATCGTTTCATCCAGTCTGTCATATTTGTGGCTACTCTAATCACACTGCTCTTGGTTGTCGACGGAGATTTGACAATAACTTTGCTCCCTGCTCTCACTGTTCTAGACATCACCATTCTGAGCATTTTTGGTCTCAAGCAAATTTGTCGGTAATGCAATCTACAAAGACTGCTCTTGTTCATCCACCAAATCCAAAATCTTTCCAATGGTACCCTGACACAAGAGCCATACTCATGCTACCCCAAATCTGGACTCTCTTCATATTAGTGAAGACTATAAGGGTAAGGATTCGATTATTGCTGGAGATGGAACTAGTCTGTAAATTGCTCATATTGGCTCAAGTTCCATAGCCTCTTCTTCTCGACCCCTCTCTTTAAATCATATTTTTCATGTTCCGAATCTTATAAAACCTTTGCTATCTGTTCAAAAGTTTTGTCACGATAATAACTTCTTTTTTGAATTTCATTCTGACCATTTCCTTATGAAGGATCAGAGTACTAAGCGAATCCTCTTACACAGAACAAGTGATTTAGGCCTTTACAAATTGAGTGGCACTCTTCGTGAACAAAATAATCCGGTTGCTCTTGCTTATTTGGTCATGTTAGAGAGTTGGCATGCTTACCTTGGTCATCCAAATTTTCAAACTATTCGCAGTTTAATTCGTCAATTTCTTTTACTATGTTCTTCGTCTAAATTATCTTCAATTAAGTGTTCTTCCTGTTGTTTAGGAAAGCTTCATAGGATCTCTTTACCTTTAACTCATAATTGCAGTACTAGACTTTTGGATTTAATTCATTCGAATGATGGGGGTCCTGCCCCTATTTGTTCTTCTTTTGGTCATAAATATTTTGTTATTTTTGTCGATGATTTTTCTTTGTTTACATGGCTTTTTCCTATCAAACATAAAAGTGAGGTATTTAATATTTTCTATTAGTTTAAAGCACTTGTTGAAAAACAATTTGATTCCACCATTAAAAATTTTCAATCTGATTAGGACGGTAAATTTTGCTCTTTACATACATTTTTTCAAAAAGAAGACATTCATCACAGAATTATCTGTCCTCATATTCATGAACAAAATGGTATTGCCGAAAGAAAAATTAGGCATATTATGGAAATTGGCCTTATGCTTCTTGGCCATTGTGGTACTCCTTTTAAATATTGGCAATTTGTCTTTGATACTACGATTTTTCTTATTAATTAGATGATAACTTCTGCTTTATCTTCCAAAATTCCATTTCAAGTTCTCTGTAATTAGGCTCCAGATTATACCTTCCTTTTCATTTTTGGTTGTGCCATCTATCCCTTACATCACCCCTTTCAGAAGCACAAATTCTCCTTTCGGTCTAAATAGTGTGTTTTTTTGGGATATTCCCCTCACTATCTTGGTTACCGCTGTCTTGATAAAGACACTGGTAAAATCTATTATGCCCATCATGTCACCTTTGATGAATCTGTGTTTCCATTCCATCAAGTTGCATGTTCTTCTTCCATGGTGCTTCCTCAACTGAACATTCCTCCTTCACCTCCTTGGCTTCACCTGTCTCGACCCTTTCCTCTGACTGTTCCACAATCTCTTGATCCACAAGGTACTCCTCTTGCTTCCTCTGTCATTGACATGCCTTCCCCAAACCCTCCTCATCCACCTACTTCACCTCCTCTTCCCTTACCCAATCCAGGTATTACTAACCCTTCATCGCATATTTTTAATCCTGATGTCATTAAATTAGTGGTTGATCTCAATGCATTCTCCTCTAACCAACTGCCTACTTCCTTTTGGGTCCATTCTTCTTCCATCTACCCTCAACGCACCCATTCCATGTGACTTAGAACTCCCAAACCCCAGAATACTGTAAACCTCACTACCACCATCCTTTCCTCTACTCCTCCTGTTGAGCCTACATCCTTTTTTTAGGCCACTAAACACCCTGACTGGAGAAAGGCCATGAAACTTGAGCTTTCAGCACTTCATCAGAACCATACTTGGGATCTTGTCCCTTGTCCTCCTAACATAAATGTTTTAGGCAACCGATGGATCTATAAAATTAAAAGACAACTTGATGGCTCTATTGAACGTCTGAAAGCGTGCCTAGTATCTCGAGGATACACACAAGAGTTTGGTTTTGATTTTACAGATACTTTTAGTCCTGTAGTTAAACCCATGACAATTCGTTATGTGCTTGCAATTGTTGTTTCTAAGGGCTGGCTTCTTTATCAATTGGATATTGGTAATGCCTTCTTGAATGATCATTTATATGAAACTATTTATATGGTCCAACCATAAGGGTTCATCAACATCAAGCACCCAAACTGTGTTTACAAATTGAACATGTAACACCCTAGTACCCCTTGAGAGGATATAGGGATGTTCACATACAATTTTGTACACAGTAATAAAAAATCCACAAAATACCAAAGACCTAATCCAAGTTAAACAAGCCATTTACAGAGTCATATGCACTTATACTATAGGCACAAAATGAGAGTATAAACAAATCCACAGAGAAACAAAAATCCAAAAAAAAAAAACACATGACTCTTGGCCTTTGCAATATCAATAGTCTCATATCCTCATGCTCTCCTGTCTGCACCTACACGGAGCTAAAGCACCGTGCTAAGCATTTCGAGTAGTGGGGAAAAAATAAAATAGTACAAGTACATAGACTGCAGGATGCAGTCATGATATATTCAGAAATTAAAGTCATTTACCACGTTAAGCAACTCATGTATATGAAAAATATAATTATCAATTCAATAACTCAATGCAGAAAGCATAATTTGAAAGCAATCACTGGTACAAAGAGGTATAACCGAAAGTGATACCTCAACATGACATTACAGTCAATGTGCAATATCAAACAGCCTTAAGCTAGGCATATGACATTCTGTAGGAAATTATGACCAACTCAACACCAAAATCCTACATCACTTTCATTAATTTTTAATCTCTAATTTGCATGTACAATATGTATTTACAACTAGGGTATAATTTGGAGCTTTACAATTCTCTACCCCTTAAAGAATTTCGTCCTCAAAATTCGTACCTGATTAAAACAAGTGCGGATACTGAGCCTTTATAGACTCCTCTGGCTCCTAAGTTACTTCTTCAAGCCCATGATGCTGCCAAAGGACTTTCACCATAGGAATCTGCTTATTTCTGAGCTGCTTCACTTCCCTGGCTAGTATTGCTACTGGTCCTTCATCATAGGACAAATCTGATTGCAATTGAATTTCTTGTACTGGAATCTTGTGTTAAGCATCCGATCTATACCTCCTCAACATGGATACATGAAACACATCATGTAGCTTAGCCAGCTCTTCAGGTAAAGCGACCTGGTAAGCTACCGGTCTAATCCGCTTCTGGATTTCATAAGGTCCGATGTATCTCGGACTCAACTTCCCTTTTTTCCCAAATCTAATAATCTTCTTCCAAAGCAATACTTTTAGAAATACCCTATCACCAACCTGATACTCAATATCTTTCCGTTCAAATCAGCATATGACTTCTGCCTATCACTGGCTACTTTTAATCTAGCTATAATAATCTTAATTTTCTCTTCTGTATCTTGCACAATTTCTAGCCCAATGATTCGACTTTCATTCAATTCTGTCCAACATGCTGGTATTCTGCATTTGCTACCATATAAAGCTTCATATGGAGCCATGCCAATACTGGACTGGTAACTATTATTATAAGCAAACTCCATCAAAGCCAAATAATTGTCTCAACTCCTAGGAAACTCCAAAACACATCCTCACAACGTGTCTTCCAATATTTGAATAACCCTTTCTAATTGTTCATCTATTTGTGGATGGAAAGCTATACTAAGTTTCACCTGAGTCCCTAAAGCCTTCTGTAAACTCTTCCAAAATCTCGAGGTGAACCGATGATCCCGATCAGAAATGATTGAAAGTGGAACACCATGTAGTCTCACAATTTCATTCACATATAAATCGGCTAGTATATCCAGTGAGTAATCAGGATGGACAGGAAGAAAATGAGCAGACTTCGTCAGCTTATCAACTATTACCCACATTGCAGTATGCTTCCGTTGAGTACGAGGAAGTCCTGCCACAAAATCTATAGTTATGTTATCTCACTTCCACTGGGGAATAGGAATAGGCTGAAATAATCCCGAGGGAACCTGATGCTCAGTCTTTACTTGCTGACAAGTCAGACATTTTTTCACATAGTCAACTACATCCCTCTTCATACCAGACCACCAGTAAAACGGTTTCAGATCCTGATACATTTTATTTCCACCCGGATGCATGGTGAAAACTGTATCATGAGCCTCAGATAACAGCCTCTTCTTCAACTCATCACCGGCAGGCACACACAGCCTATTTTTATAATATAGTACACCATCTTCTTTCACAACAAAATCTGACTGTTTACCCTCCTTAATAGCCTTAACATGTTGCTACAACTTCTCATCCGCTTTTTGAGCTTCGCAGATTTCTTGCCTCAATGTAGACTTTACTCTTAACTGAGCTATTAGCGCCATCATAACAATTATTATGCCAAATAGATAAGGTTGCTATAGTCTTCCGACTCAAGGCATCAGCCACTACATTCGCCTTACTTGGGTGGTAATCCATAATGCAGTCATAATCTTTGAACAATTCTAACCATCTTCTCTGTCTCATATTCAAATCTTTCTGAGTCAGTAGATATTTCAAGCTCTTGTGATCTGTAAAGATCCTGCACTTCTCACCATATAGGTAATGTCGCCAAATTTTTAAGGCGAATACTATTGCTGTTAACTCTAAATCATGTGTCGGATAATTTTGTTCATGTGGTTTTAGTTGTTTGGAAGCATAAGCAATCACCTTCAATTCCTGCATCAAAACACATCCCAAACCAATCCCAGATGCATCAGTATACAGTACATACTCCTTACCCGAAGTAGGCTGTGCTAACACTAGAGCTTTTGTAAGCATACTCTTCAACTGTTCAAAGTAGGCTTGACATTTCTCGGTCCATACATATTTCACTCCCTTCCGAAGCAGCTTAGTCATAGGTGTTGCTATCACTGAGAATCCCTTCATGAATCGGAGATAGTAACCCGTCAATCCTAAGAAACTCCTTACCTCAGTCACATTCTGAGGTGATCTCTAATTCACAATTGCTTTGATTTTGTTAGGATCAACCTTGATTCCCTCTGCAGACACCACATGACCCAGAAAAGAAATTTCTCGAAGCCAGAAATCACATTTACTTAATTTGGCATACAACTTCCTCTTCCAAAGTGTTTGTAATACAATTCGTAAATGTTTAGCATGCTCATACTCATCCCTCGAATACACCAAGATGTCATCTATGAACACCACTATAAACTGATCCAAATATGGTCTAAAAATTCAATTCATTAAATCCATGAACGCAGCTGGGGCATTAGTCAACCCAAATGGCATTACTAAGAACTCATAATGCCCATAACAGGTTCGGAAAGCAGTTTTCAGAACATCTCTTTCTTTCACCCGAAGTTGATAATACCCTGATCGTAAATCAATCACTGGTACAAAGAGGTATAATCGAAAGTGATATCTCAACATGACATTATAGTCAATGTGCAATATCAAACAGCCTTAGGCTAGGCATATGACAATCCATATTAATCAAAACTCAATGATAACAATTTCAGAAAATCAGGTCACATAACATATATACTAAGTTAGACTGCTTGTCTTTCAATTAGAAATGGGCACGGGCACAAAAAGGTTAACCATATGCGTTGGACATAGTCTTTAGACACATCAGTGTCGTTAAACAGACAAAGTCTGTAATAATAATGGTATAATCTGTGCCTGGCACATTGTGCCCATTGAGCCTTTGGCTCTACAAATCAGAACAGTCAGAGACTGTAACACATGAGGTCAGTCAGAGACTATCACAGTGTAGCAAATGCTAGACCCCTATAGGTATGCCTAATTACCCATAACTAGACGGAGCAGTAGTAAAACTAATTTCAAAAACAAAAATTCTAAGAAATGACATGCAAAACTAAAATCCTACCTTAGAGCATAATATGTTTTACATCAATTATCCATGCATTTCATACACTACACATAATTCTTGTCATGCAATTTTAGAATTTAAAAGTCAGCAACTCATTATCCTTTAACTCGTTTTATCAAGCAATAACATGTTATATACTCATCCAAGACACACTTGACAATTCACAAACCAATTTATGTCACAAAATCAAAACTCATTCTAAAGTCACATTACCCTATGCAATTAACCCGTCTATTTGAGGATCAAAACTGAACCAATTATGGTTCCTCCATCTCCACAACCTTCTTCCATCATAAACAAATGCAGCCTTTCCAAAGGCAATCCACAACTCATCATTAATCTTATTTCTAATCCAATACATAATCTATCTAAACAAAGCTTAATTGAAAGCAAGTCAGGGAAGAATTTTCCCGTACCTTAATCACTAAATGGCACTTTAATTCCAGCCAATATGCAATCTAATTTTGAACTAATGACACCTAATTATTCAACATTATAATTCAGGTCTAGATGTATTAAAAAAGGACCTATACATAGACCGAAACCGTAGCCAACATGTACCTTAAAACAGTCCACAAAGATGAACCAATTGCAAGAAATTTTTCAGAATCACTTCCAATTTCCAGACTCACTTTCGAGTTCAATTTCACTACCCTTAAAGACAAAATCCAATTTCAGTTCCTTCATAATGATTGTATATAAAAGTGTCTCATTTAAGCAGAACTTAAAATCATCCAATTGGAATACTTACAGGTCAAGATATGGCCACAATACCAACACCTACTCAGATGACCTAGCTTCAGAAATTTTCTAGCACTTCAATTACTTCGTACACAGATGTATGTTCGGTTTTAGACTTCCTTCTTCATCAATCAACACAAATCAATACCACAAATTTCCTTTGCTTTTCTAGCCATCTTGAAAAGCTCCACATTTCTACAAAATTTCCAGAAAATTTTAGGGAATAAGCTGGAGTTTTGGTGATGAAGAGAAAATCTATTTGACATGAATCAATTTAGCACCAACATTAACTTCATGCATAACCTTCCTTAAATTCATTAACTCACCTTATATGTAGCTGTAATCACCCACATTCAAGTCAAAAGAAAAGCTAGAACTTGAGAGGGAGGAGGAATTTTTGGTGATATAGAGAGAGACAAAGCCAAAGAGAAGTAATTCCCCTCTCTCCTCTCCTTGCATACTTGACACATAGTTGCATGGCAGTACAGATGCCATCTTATATGTCCAACATGTATTTCCCTAATAGCCCTATATTTATCACAAAAAGATGTTGTCAAGAGCTCTCCCATGTACTGCCAAATATCCACATATAAAGGGTTACACTTGTTCTAAGTTATACAGTCACATGACCATTTGTTCTACTAGAGCCCACGAATTTTAACCTATAGATTAAAGCTTAATTCTGAAATTTTTAGAAATAGAACTAGTTAATACTTGAAACATGAAAGTTGTAGCTTTATCTCTTAAATTTAATTTGCAACAAGAATCAGGTCATTTGGATGAGTATAACTCACGTTATGATTTTTCTTCCAAAACTACTCACAATAAAACTCGAAATTGAAGACAGTTCATTGTGTCCTGATTTCAAGTCTCCTAATGTCTGAATTTGGTGAAGGTTTAAGTATGAAAAATATTCTTTAATGTCGCATTGACTTGTCCATAAAATTTGGTAATTTGTAGGTAAGTATATCATGATTAATTATAAAAATTATAAGGGATACTTAAGAGATAACAATGCAGGAAATAATTACCAAATCAATACCACAATCCTATATCAATTTCATCAATTTTATTCTCGATTTAATACTCAATTTACATGTAAATCATGTATTTATAATTA
Organism: Pinacopodium congolense; assembly: GCA_028565735.1. Lineage (NCBI taxonomy): Eukaryota > Viridiplantae > Streptophyta > Magnoliopsida > Malpighiales > Erythroxylaceae > Pinacopodium > Pinacopodium congolense. The sequence goes on along the minus strand of JAOXYD010000136.1, from coordinate 26,275,721 downwards.
AGATATAATTCGGAGCTTTACAAAACTCTTGAAGAACTACCTCATACTCATGTGTATTCAGCAACTTGTCTTTTTGTTACAGTTCCTATGAGTTGGGCCGAAAAGTGCAGACCAAACCTATAATGAAGATATCGAACTTGTGAGTATTAACTGTTTCAACCAATATTTTGCTTTCTATATCAGGAACTAAAAGTTTGGTTCCTTTTTCTTGTATTGGCTGAAGCAGTCCCAAGAAAAATGGAAGTTCTACCAGTTGGATCTGAGTCATTGAACAGCCGTAGATTAGGTATACTGACCCTCCAAGTTAAGACAATCGAGACATTGATTGATACATTTTTCATTTTGAAAAAGTTGAAGGTTGAAGTAAAGCAATTAAAAGTGAACAATAGGCTACTTTTAAACTCAGCTATTACGTCCTCTCACGATCATTCATACTTGCATGGCAAACCTGCGTACGTTCTCTTTTCTTTAATAATCGTTATTAATTCATAAGTTGGAGGACTCTATAATTCTGGCATTATTTTATGGAATAATTTAATTTTTTAAATATATTAACAGATCATTTAAATGATATAAAAATGTTATGATGATCTTCCGCAAGTTCAAATATTTTTTCCATTAAAAAGGTTTGAGTGTACTAATTATCTTAACCACTCCCAAATGTCAACTAAATAGCCACCATGCCGTAGTTGATATGATGCAATCCACCGAATCCAGAAAATAATTATTATTATAGTAAATGGATTCATTGATGTGAGATATATAATTTATTGTACAGATATAATGGTTTGGGCTACCTAGGTTCCAGAAAGTGGTCAACATTTTTGTTGGATTAATTGAATTCACAATGTTCTTGATTAAATAATGCTCGAAATTGCAACATATACACGGGACGCCGACAACCATGACTTTCTACTCTAAAACTTCAATTGAAAATTTTTATCTAAAGATTTAGCTCACTAAAAAATAATTGAATTACATGCCCTATGTTTAGATTGGAATTCGGTGAAAACCTACTTTCAATATAAACTCTGAAAAAATACAAAATTTTTATAGTTTCAATTTTGATTTTGAAGATTTTAGAGTTACTTTTCTTTATATTCCTCTTAAAATAATTAACATCCTTAATGAATCATTCGTTAGAGAAATTAGGAGTTAGTTTGATATTGGTATTACAATCTTCATGCAACATTTATAGAGTAAAAAATACACCATAGATCAATTAAATAAGTAAAAAGAAGAATGAA
>JAOXYD010000136.1:26253177-26267048 GCA_028565735.1 Pinacopodium congolense | reverse complement strand
AAAAACTTGGACAGTACACCAGAGAAACAGAAACTTTATGTGGGTGTAGCAGAGAAATATATATAATTTTAATTATAAAAGAACCACTTCAGATCTAATCTTAGTTTATCCTATCCTGACAATATGAAGAAACAAATTGGTATTACAGAGAAATGTGGACATGTCACATGATCATCGAATAGGATTTGCAGTTTCTTTACCTCAAAGAGCCAAGCTTCGGTGCCATGTTACGGTCTTTGGCAGAGTTCTCTTGTCTTTTCTTTCAAACGATGTACTCTCTGAAAGTCTTGTGAGTCGCCATATAAAATAAAGTGCCAGCCCCCATACGTTAACACTTACTCGTAGACTCAGCTGCTAGTCATTCGTTTGAAGAACAGGCTACCCAACTCAGAATCACAACCCTTGCTCCCCGTAATAGTTCTTAAATGGTAGCAGAATGAAATAAAACCTAATTTGTTTATGTCATCCAGTATTGATTCAGAATTCACAATTATTTTTCCTATGAGTGGATTAGTAAGTAACAACCCAGTTGCCATTGTCTAGAACTGGATTTGGTGGTAGGTCTCCATTGAAAGTTAGGACAGACTACTCATCAAAGATACAAGTGGTTTGATCAAATAAGATAACAAGTAACAAAAATACTGAGATATAGTTTGATTATTTTTTATTACATAAATCGAAAGTGAGACGTTACATTATGTAATCGTGAATATTATTCAAATTAACATGTTTCACATGAATTGTTTTTTAACTCTCACTATTGACTAGGGTGAGCTGACGATAAACGATACATAAGGTTTACGGGTAGCTACCGGCTATTGACATCACGTGGCATGGCAATTCAATTGACCGGCGGGCGAGTAGAAACAGCTTAGTGGGATTTCATTTTTGTTATATAAGGCAAGTAGCGGCAAGTGAAACCTTCATCTGTGTTCAAGGCATTTAGTTCTAGAAGTTAAGTCACTTTCGTTCAATTTGTTCCCTAGGAGAGAAACACAAACATGGCCCAGAGTGACGTGGTCTGTGTGACTGGTGCTTCTGGTTTTATCGGTTCATGGCTCATCATGAGACTGCTGGAGCGAGGTTACACGGTCAGAGGCACCGTTCGAGACCCTGGTGGAGTTCTTAATAATTTCTTCTTCCTCGGCAATGTTTTAATGTTGTTTGAAAAAGTATTGATTTTTGTTAAAAATATCCATTTGCAGACAATCTGAAGAAGGTAAATCATTTGTTAGAGTTGCCAAATGCAAAGACACATCTCACTCTTTGGAAAGCTGATCTCGCGATTGAAGGAAGCTATGACGAGGCCATTAAAGGATGCACAGGAGTTTTCCATGTGGCTACACCAATGGATTTTGAGTCCAAGGACCCTGAGGTATAACAGTATACAAGTCTGCGTGTCTTTAATCACGATTCCACATTCCATACATAATGGATATACAATATTTCGCCTCTCATTGTCAAGGAAAGAGCAGCACGGAAGTATCTAGGGTAAGTGATACAACGTCGGTTTTGTGTTTTCTGTTTTGCAGAATGAAGTGATAAATCCAACAATAAACGGAATGATAGACATAATGAAAGCATGCGTTAATGCGAAAACAGTAAAAAGGTTAGTCTTTACCTCATCAGCTGGAACTGTGAGAATGCAAGCGCAGGAGAGGAAGATTTACGATGAGACCTGTTGGAGTGATGTTGATTTTTGCCGCGACATTAAAATGACTGGATGGGTTAGTATTACAATCTCTTCCTCTTCATGCTTCCTTTTGGCTCTTTTTCTGTTTTACAATTAGATGATTTCTCTTAAAATTACTGCTTTTAAAGTTTGTTTGCTTCCGCTTGCTTAAGAGATTATATTCATTAGTGGAACTCAAAATTTTGTTTATTGGGCACAAATTTGTAATGATTTTAGTTCAAAAATGTCTATAACCTGCATTAATATAATCGACTGTAATCACTCTATTGAGATATTAATTGCGAACGTTACAGGCTACCTTCTAGGCTATTTTCACCACAATTCAAATGCTGTTAAATAGTTTAATCTGTTTAATGTAATAATATAATCTGCAAAGTTAACCATTTGGTTTGGCGTATATTCTTCTAAAGTATTAGGAATCCAACCTACTCTGGTTTATTTCGTCTTAATCTGACATTTGAGCTGGCGGTTTAGTTTATTTAATGAAGACTTTTCGACTCCCTTACGTTTCCAATAGAAAAGGAACGTACTTGATAAATGTCTAGCAACGATCGCTTTAGATATTCAATTTGGAGGAGTAATTCCTTGAGAATATCGTGCTTGTCGTCTTGATTTTGTTAAGATTTAGTTGCATGGAGATAAGAAATTTTCTAGAGACCCACAGTATGCTTGTATTCACCCGAAAAATTACACCCCAAGAAACGTTCGAAGCGTAAGCCTGACTTTTTTATTGGTCCACTACAATCCTATCTTTAGTGTATAAAATCATGAACATTACTTACATTGCACGAAAGTCTTACTAATTGAGATTAAAAATTAGAAAAGGATTAAAGTTGTTCTTAAAAAGTAATGTCTGTTTCATGTTTTTAAAAGGATGCTATTGTTAGGTTTTTCAACCTGGGTACATTTTAAGATATCTGACTGGTAGAAATTGATCAATTTGAGACTTTATTTTATGTTTTTCCAGATGTATTTCGTGTCCAAGACGCTGGCTGAGCAAGCTGCATGGAGATTTGCGGAAGAGAACAATCTTGATTTCATAACTATAATACCAACTCTAGTGGTTGGTCCATTTCTTACGCCTTCTATGCCACCAAGTCTAATAACTGCACTTTCTCCTCTAACCGGTAAATATATACTTCCCATCAGTAAACTGACGTATACATTAATATAATCGAATGAAGCCAATAATACAGTATGTTACCGTATACAAGTGTTCTGTCGGTTGTTTTACAGAGAATAAAGCTCACTACTTTATCATCAAGCAAGGTCAGTTTGTACATTTGGATGATCTCTGCATGTCTCACATTTATCTTTATGAGCATCCTGAAGCCGAAGGTCGGTACATTTGCTCCTCCCACGACGCCACCATTCTTGATATTGCAAGGTTGCTTAAGGAAAATTACCAGGAGTACGATATCCCAACAAAGTAAATCTCACACCTCTACGACTGGAATTATTTACGTAAATATAACTAGCTACGTAATTAGCAATTTGTTAGGGTTTAAGATATGAAATTATTGAACCGATAAGTGCTGTTTATCTAGATTCGAAGGCGTGGACGGTGATTTAGAGAGAATCTCTTTCTCGTCAAAAAAGCTTACAGACATGGGGTTTCAGTTCAAGTACAGCTTGAAAGACATGTACACTGGAGCTGTTGATACATGCCGTGCCAAGGGTTTGCTTCATCCTCCTAATGAGACTGTGACCAATGGGAAGAACTAATTGTTCAATTTAAGCTTTTATTCGGCGATGTCCTTCTTTGTTTTAGATGTACCTCCATTATGAAGTCAAAATAATGATTGATGACCGTTTGAGCGAGTGAAATTAAAAAGCTACTCTATTGTTTAATTGCTCTGATATGTGATTGGTGGCAGCGCAAAAATGCCTTGTTCCTGCCTTCAACATCTTTGTTATATATCGCTATCGTATGTGTTACCGTTTTGTAGTTAAGAAATTAGTTCAAGACTTCCGCACTTCTCTGAAATTGGGGATAGTTCACCTCAAACTCATCAAATATTGAAAAAGGCGAATTCACACCTTATCTTCTTTTTACATTTGAGGAATTATTGAATAGAATGAGAATATCGCCTAAAGATACCGACATGGTACTTAATTTTAATACTATAATCGAAATGAAGTAGAAGAACCTCAGAAAGTATAACCTCATCCTAAACTTAAAACCACCTTGAAATTCAGATACAATTTTCATTAGTTTTCAAGTCTAACAATCACTTTAATTATTTTTTAATACCGTATATATTTTTCATGGTCATTTTAACCAACTTAACACTATAGACAATTTTATATATGTTGAATATTGCCAGGCATTCATCTAATTTAAGTATAAACAGAAAAATAAATGAAAAACATGAAGCACTTAGTAATAAACTTAAACTAGAGAAAGAACAAACTTTAGACTAATCATTCAAACTTGAACAATAACCAAGAAAATCGGTTCGTTTGGTTCAACTTCTTATTTTTTTATTTTTTGTCTATATTTTTCTAAATATGAAAATTAATGTAAATAATTTTATTGATTTTTGTGCATTTTTATTAGTTTTTATATTTTTTCATAAATAAAAATCATAATCCAAATCGAATAGGGCACATATAGTCTAAAGAAATTAAAAAATAATTACCCTTTTTCATCCCAAGATTTTTCTTTACCTTCGCTTGTGTTGTAAAGTATTCATGTAAATACCCACAAAACTACATTTATGTACTCTTATATTAGTTAGTAGGTATTGTCGCAAATGGGAGTTTCCGTAAAAAGAAAGAGAGGAGAAGCCTTACATCGTTTCTCTTTAGTTTGGTCTTTTAAAAAATGTCTTTCATTAATATTATTACAAAATTTCATCAATATTTCTACATTTCACTTTTTCTCAACCTTATTTTGAGCCATGAAACACATTTAGTAATTAAAATTTACACATACATATATACATATACACATTTTGTTGGTTAGAACTTAGAATAAAGGTGTAAGTAATTATAACTTGTACCAATTATCATTTTAAGATTCTCTAAAGTCAGCTCCAACTCCTTGTGTTTGTTTCTCAATAATTACTATACAAAAAAAAAATATTTGGTTATTTTCATCTTGATCAATGATTGAGATAGTTGCGTTTATGTTACTTTTCTTTTTTTTAGTGACCATCCAAATCAATTATAGATTTACACCCTTCAAAACATTACTTACTTTCTCAAAACAACAAAATTAATATATATGGCTTTGAACCTAGGCCTATTTTCATTCTCTCCAATACTATATATATGGTCAAAAAAATTGGTTCCCTAATTTATTTTCATCTACTTATTACAAAAATTCCTACATTTCTCATATTTCATTGTATCCCTTAACTCCTAAGTTCATATCAATAGAGTATCTTCCTATCACTAAACACATTAACTATTATCTTCCTTTAGTACCTAAAATCATTTTAAGAGTGTAATAGAGTCATTCACAATCCTTTCCTCCTTTGTATATTTAGCTTCTTATTATAACCCATGAACTTCTTGAGAGGTCCTTAAGAGCTAAAATTTTCTCATTTTTCTTGGTATAGCAGATCTCTCAAGACATATAATCTTTAACCATGCATCTAATTATTCTAGACCTCTTCTCATCATTATTTACTAATTTGGTAGTTTAATTTATATGTTAGCCCTATATGACACTTAAAAGAAGAGATGAATTAGGTGATTAAATACTTCTTTTAAGATGCACAACTTAAGTTTATAAAATGCGGAAACAGTAATTTCTAATTAAACAAGTAATATAAAATAAGTGTGTAAAAATAAAAGAGTAAGGGAAGACGACACAAACAATTTATTCTAATTTAAAGTAATCTACTTGCACATAAGTTTAGTCTCCAACACCACATATTGAGATGTTTATATTATTGTAATAAACATAATACATTGTTATGTGATATAAGCTCCTTTTATGGCGTAAGGATAACCTTTCCTTCTTTCTTTTTCTTTAAGTTAGAGAATAACCTCACAATCTGAAGAAAAAAAAATCTTAAAAGTGTCACTTAAGCTCACTTTGGTATATATAAGAGGTTTACTAAAATAAATGAAAAATAAAGCTCTTAAAATATCTTACAAAAGATATAAGCTCCCTTTATAGCGTAAGAATAACCTTTCCTCTTTCCTTTTTCTTTAGATTAAAGAATAACCTCGCAATCTGAAGAAAAAAACTCTTAAAAGTGTTTCACTTAAGCTCACTTTGGTATATATAAGAGGTTTACTAAAATAAATGAAAAATAAAACTCTTAAAATATCTTACACAAGAACACACCATACAAAACTCACACAAATCACTTAGAAAGTTCAAAATCAATTGTAAGAATACTTAGAAGGCTTATTGGATGATTAACACATGCTAAACACACATATATATACATAAAAAATTGATCACTAGTCGTTGTCCAACGAATTTATAACGTTATAATCCATTAAATTTCTTTACCATTGCAAAAAATGATCGTTCCTTAACTCATGTTTCAGTTTTGTCACTATTGATCAACCAAAGGACTGGAATAAATTGATTGACCTTGATCGACTGATCTATCCATTTGATCGATCGACCTTTACAAGTCAAGAATAAATTCTCCCCAACTATTTCTGAATCAACTCTAAACAACTTGAAACATATTCCATCATGTATTAAACCATTTCAAATATATTACACAACTAAAACATCTAAGTGTCCAAATTACCTGATTTAATTAATCTTATGAATTCATGCATTTATACATCAAGAGGATTTTTACATATACACACATTAATTACCTAAGTCCTCTTGATTATGCATATATATGTATTTTTTAAGTCATAGATGAAAACATGCACGTATGAGCTTCTTAAATAATCAAAATGAACTAAGCAAGACTTATAATAAAAATTACATAAATAAACCTATGTCAAAGATAATTTGCTTCTTTAATAACTTGAGTATTTATATATAATCTTTATAAACTCTAATTAAATTCCAAGACTCCTTAAGCGAATACACTCGAACTTCGTCCATACACTTATCTTTTATCACATTTAAACATAACATTAGTAATAAAGATGCTTTGTCATTATCAAAATATGGTAGAACCTCCCTTAGTTCAATAATCTTTATCGTTTTGATAATGACATAACCATGTGATATTATGGAGATAAGACATCAATCATACATTAAATACCATATGATCATCATATTTTTTAAGGAATTGCCCCTAAATATATCAAAATCAAATAAGAATTCAAAATTCATCACCATTACCCATTTCAACTCTAACTCCCCATAAATTCATGTAATATGTCAAAGTTTGATGAAATTAAAAATCATACTTCCCCTAATTAAAATATAATATCACATATCTCTCCCCTTTTTTAGAATCAATAAAAAACACGTAAATACATTTAAGAGAGACGTAAAGTGAAAACTTTAAACCACAACCATTTATAAACAATTTAAAATCATGTCATAATGAATTACTATCTATCATGTTTATTTCTCTCCTAATCATGCAAAATCTATCTTCACTTATAGGTTTATTAAAGATGTTTGCTAATTAATGCACGGTATCAACAAACTCAAGTTTAATGTCATAATTTTGAGCATGTTCTCTAATGAAATCATACCTAATTTCTATATATTTTATCCTAAAAGGTTGAATAGGATTATTGGTTTAAAAAAATAGCACTCTTGTTATCACACCTAATAAACATTTTGTTAAGATTTAAACAGCAATCCCTAAATTGTTGTCTAAGCCATAAAACTTGAGTATAACAACTACTGATGACTACATACTTAACTTCCACAATGCAATAGAATTTTATTTTCTATAAACCCATGAGACTAATGCATTACCTAAGAAATAATATGTACCAAATGTATTTTTTCTATCTAACTAACTTTCCGTATACTTAGCATCAGAATAATAATCTAATTCTAAACACGTATTTCTAGGATACTAAACTCTTAAATGCAATGTACCACATAAAGAACTTAGAATGCATTTAACAGTTAATAAATGAGATTCTCTAGTGATGATTGAAATCTAACACATAAGCATACACTAAACATGATATCAGGTCTACTAGTAGTTAAATATAACAAACTTCTAATCATACTTCGATATTGTTTCACGTTCACTTCTTTACCATCTTCCTCTTTGTTCAACTTTATGGTGTACTAGTCAGGGTACCCAACGGTTTTGTTTGAATCATGCCAAATCGTTTAAGTAATTCCCTTATATAGTTGGCTTGATTTATGAAGATATCATCGTTCATTTGCTTGATTTGGAGTCTAAGAAAAATGTTCAATTCTCCTATTATACTCATTTCGAATTCCTTACTCATACACTTAGCAAACTCCTATGTTAAAAAAATTATGCAAAATACCGTAATCATTATAGAAATATTCAAGTATTTCATTATCAGATTCTCTGCCATGATAACTCCTAATAGATGTAATAGACATGTCTTTTTCATTTTGAATTTTCTTAACAAACTTATAAATGATTCAAAATATTCATCTTTTGAACTTAAAAATAAAACTAATGTAAATCTACTAAAGTCATCATCAATAACAAATGCATATAACTTACCACCTAAATTGACTATTCTAGTAAGACCAAATAAATCCATATGACGAAGTTTAAGTGGCCTAGAAGACATTGCCAATTTTTTTCTTAGAAAAGAACTTCTTATTTACTTTCCCATTTGACATGATTTACAAAGTTTATCATTTTCGTATTTCATGCTTGGACGCCCTCTTACAAATTGCTTGGAGTTAAGTTTTAATAAGAGTTCCATGCTTTTATGTCTAAATCCAGTAAGACAAATTAAAGCATATTCACTTAAAGAAATCAAATACTTATTTTCAAGGTTAGTAACATTATATAGATTAACAATATAGATGCTCCCTTCTTTTTTTCCTAAGAAAGCAACACTATCATCACTAAACCTTGAAATAACACATTCATTTCCTACAAAGCATACTTTATAATCTTTGTTGCTCAATTAACTTATGCTTAAAAGGTTATGTTTCAATCCTTTAATAAGTAAAATATTATTAATCAATTACCTTACTCTCGGCATTGTCACCAAATGTAACAAATTCTTATTTTTGAAAGAGATAAATTGCGAAGGGTTATCGGTCATATGTCATAAGCATCCAGTATCCATGTACCACTTGTTTCTTCTCTTGGTAACCTTTAAAATAAAGAAATAATGTATATTTAGGTACCCACATCATCTTGAGTTCTTAAATGTTAGTAATATACTCATTTCTTCCTTTTAGTGAAAAACATCCTTAATTTTATCATAAATTAGAGAAAGAGAGAGAGTAAACATGATGAGAGGAAGAAGATTGAAATTTTGGAGAACTTATGGTTATGCATTTCGAAAGAAGCAACAGGAGAAATAAACATGAAAATAAAAGAAAAAAACACGATGGTAATGCAAATTAAAATGCGACTTAATGGGCTAACTATCGACTAAACTATCTCTATAGGTTGATCGATTATACGATTGTGTACATGAACATATTATAGATTTAATTAATAAATTTATTTATTTATTCATTTATTATTATTTTTATTATTTTTTATTTAACACGAAAAATTTAGAAAGAAATTACGAATATGAAAAAAGGTGTTATATTCTTTTTTATCCTTGCAAATATCTATAGAGAATCAACAGACTTTAGGTACCAATATCATTTTGAGTTTTTTAATGTTAGTTTTATACCTTTCACGACCAAATGATGAAACATTTATATTTCTTAAATAATCATAACAAAATTATTGATCATGCCCATACTGTTCACAATATGAGCAAAACAAGGGAGTGTGAGTCCTATGTATATTTCTATAACCATTTCTTAGTCTAAAATTATTATAAAACCTTTGTTAAAAACTTTGCCTAGATTGAGTGAAAGTTCTTCTATCTCCAAATTGATGTTGTGAAAACCTCCTAGGTTTTAGTGTGTACATGTATGCATGATGCATAGATTGGGGTCTAATACATGCATTTTGACCATTCTTAGGAGTACATTCATCTTTTAAGTTCTTTTCCTTTATGAAAATTATCTTGCTAGTTTATCCTCTATTATACCTTAAACTATGTTTATTATTTTTCTACTCTTTGAACACTTAACATTGTTTCTAATTTCTCCTTTTCTTTAGTAAATTTTGCAAGTAATTCTTTAAAGAATTCTACTTCTTTCTTTAAAGCTACATTTTCATTTACTAATTTATCATTATCTTTATTGATTGAATCTAAGTCTTTTCTAAGCCCTTCATTTTCTAATTTATATTCATCTAATATTTTCATGGATTTCATATTTTTATCATGCAACTTCTTCTTTTTCTTAGCTAAAATTTCCACAAACTCTAACAATTTTTCGTATGTATATTCAACTTTGCATTCATCATTAAAGTGGAAGGAACTTACCTCATTGTGGGCTATGAAATACATGTTTAAAACTTCTTGTTCTTTGAAGTTGATTTATTCACTCCATGCTACTTTTAATGTTTTCTTCTTTAACTCCTTTCTTTCCTTTATTTATGTCTTCTCATTCTTTTTGTCTTCTTGAAGATGTCGTTAGTGTGACTTTAAATGACCTTTTTTAATACATTCGAAATATGTTATGTTGAAAATCTATGTTTAGACAAGGACTTACCTTCTCTCCTATGGATGGGATCCTTCCTTCGTATGAGCCTTCTTAGACCTTTTGTGATGAGTGTGACTGATTCTTCTCCTTCGTTTCCATAAGAGGATTTTTCTTTTTCTCTCTCCTCCTTTGTTATAGCCTTGAACACTATGTTCTTCTTTTTGGAAGCAGCTTTTACTTGTGTATCGTTTAATACCATCTCATGTATTAGTAGTGATTCAATGAATTCATCGAGAGAGAAAATATTAAGGTTTTTTGTTTCTTGAATTATGATCACTTTAGGTTCCCATGACTTTGATAGAGATGTAAGAATGTTCCTAGCAAGCTCAACTTTCGAATAGGCCTTACCTAAACTTTTAAAGCACTAACAATATTATTAAAATGAGCATTTATGGTAAAAATATTTTCACCATACGACATTTTAAAAGGTTTAAAATGATAAGCAAATATGCTAATTTTAGTCTCCTTTACTTGATTCATACCTTTATGTGTAACCTGTAATATGTGCCAAATATCATAAGTAGATTCACACTTAGAAATTCTATTAAATTTTTTCATACTTAGCGCACAAAACAGAATATGCATAGCTCTATTTTTTTAAGGAGGCTAATTTCTTTTCTTTGTTATCTAACTCATAATCTTCCTTAAGTACCAATTCATTTCCTATGAGTTTGGAAGCCAAAGAGATCTTCTATGAAACAAGTAGCCATAAATCTATACTTTCACTTCTCAAATAATGTCTCATCATAGTCTTCTAATATAAATAATTATTTCTATCAAAGGAAGGTACTCTATGTGTGTTTTTTCCTTTTAAATTAGATGAGGGAGTGAAGCTATTCATTTTATGTGTCACATGATCTTTTTTCACTAAATCACTAGATTTATGAAAATTGTAAGACCTATGCTTTAATACCAATTGTTAACCTTATATGGCACCTAAGAGGTGGATAAATTAGGTGATTTAAAACTTCTTATAAAATGCACAACTTAAGATTATAAAATGTGGAACAATACTTTCAAATTAAACAACCAATGTAAAATAAGCACGTAAAAATAAAAGAGTAAGGGAAGAGTAATACAAATGATTTATTCTAGTTTGAAGTGATTCACTTGCTCCTAAGTCTAGTCCCCAATACCACTTGTTGAAATTTTTGCATTATTGGAACAAAAATAAAATATCGTTATGTAATACAAGCTCATTTTTCGACATAAGGATAACCTTCCCTCTTTTCTTTTTCCTTATGTTAAAGAAAAACCTCATAATCTTATAAAAAACAACTCTTGAAAATGTTTCACTAAAACTCACTTTAGTGTATATAAGAGACTTACTAAAATGAATGCAAAATAAAGCTTTTAAAATACCTCAAATAAGAACATACCATACAAAACTCACACAAATCAATTAGAAAGTTTAAAAACAATTGTAAGAATGTTTAGAAGGCTTGTTGAATGATAAATACATGCTAAACACACTTATTTATACACAAAAATTGTTCACTAGCCATTGCCCAACAGACACATAATGTTATAATCCATTAAATTTCTTTACTGTTGCAAAATATAACCGTTCCTTAACTTATGTCTCATTTTTGTCACTATTATTCAACCAAAGGGCTGGAATCAATCGATCGATTTGTCCATTCGGTCAACTGACTTTTACAGATTAGGAATAACTTTGCCCCAACTATTTTTTAATCAACTCTAAACAACCTTAAACATATTCCATCATATATTAAACCACTCCAAACATATTACACGACTAAAACATCTAAGTTTCCAAATTACCTAATTTAATTAATCTTATGAATTCATGCATTCATATATCAAGAGGATTTTTCACATACATACATATCAATTACATAAGTTCTCTTGATTATGCAATTACATGTATTTTCTAAGTCATGTATACAAACATGCATGTATGAGTCTTTTAAATAACCAAAATGAACTAAGAAAGAATTATAATAAAAATTATATAAATAAGCCTATATCAAAGCTAATTTGTTTTTTTAATAACTTGAGTCTTCATATATAACCTTTATAAACTCCAATTAAGCTCTAAGACTCCTTAAGCAAATATACACAAACTTCGTCCATACACCTATTTTAAAACACATTTAAAAATAACATTAGTAATAAAATTGTTTTTATCATGATCAAAATACAATGAAATCTCTCTTGGTTCAACATTTTATTTATTGCAAAATTTCATAGGTCCTCTATCATTGCAAAAACTTTGTAACTCTATTTTGAATATTATTTAATACTTATAGGTTTATATTGGAAAGGGTCGCATTCTCACAATGATGGCCATCTTTACTATCATTTAAATTGTCCATTTAATTTCACTCAAGCAATCTACAGTGTCAATTAAAATGTCTGAATTGTTCCTTTAACTTTATTCACTGTTGTACCTTAAGTTATTACCATCATCAATTATTTAAGGGGTTATTGATCTCTAGTTATAACCTTAATGTTTGTCAAAATAGCACCTAAGATGTTTCTTTTCTTCTAATTACTTCCATGGTGACTTTTTAAATTGATTTTAAAATGAAAAAAACTTTATTAGCACTAAGGGAAAAAAGGCTTTAAGCAACGATAATTTTTTAATAGTTTTTAAATGCGTTGCTAAAAGTTATTATAAAACAACATTTTTTAAAGTATTGCCTTTAATAATACAATAATGCAACGATAATATAATTTCGATGCTATAGATTGAAAATGTAAAAAAATAAAAATAAAATACTTCAACTTCTTATTTTTATTTTTTGTCTATATATTTCTAAATATGAAAGTTAATGCCAATTATTTTCATCGATTTTTGTGTTTTTTTTATTGGTTTTTGTATTTTTTCATAAATAAAAATCATAATCCAAATCAAACAGGGCATATATAGTCTAAAGAAAATTAAAAAATAATTACCCTCTTTCATCCCAATATTTTTCTTTATCGTCGCTTATGGTTGTAAAGTATTCACGTAAATATCCACAGAACTACATTTCTATACTCTTATGTTAGTTTGTAAGTATTGTCGCAAATTGGAGTTTCCATAAAAAGAGAGAAAGGAGAAGCTTTACATCATTTCTCTTTAATTTGGTCTTTTAAAAAATGTCTTTCATTAATATTACTATAAATTTTCATCAACATTTCTACATTTCACTTTTTCTTAACCTTTCAAAATAATATTTTAAGCCATGAAACACATTTAGTAATTAAAATTTACACACATATATACACACACACACATTTTGTTAGTTAGAACTTAGAATAAAGGTGTAAGTAATTTTATCTTGTACCAATTATCATTTTAAGATTCTTTAAAGTTAGCTCCAACTCCTTATGTTTGTTTCTCAATAATTACTATACAAACAAAAAATATTTGGTTATTTTCATCTTGATCAATGGTTAAGATAGTTGCGTTTATGTTACTTCTCTTCTTTATTTTTTAGTAACCATCTAAATCAATTATATATTTACTTAAAAATTTTATGGACTTGACAG
>JAOXYD010000136.1:26229116-26253077 GCA_028565735.1 Pinacopodium congolense | reverse complement strand
TAATATTATTATTTATTATTTAAATAATATTCTTATAATATTAAAATTGTTTTAAAAAACTATATAAAAAAGTTTAGTAAGGATATGATAGATTTAAAAAATAAGAATGTGTTTTACAAGTTTGTAAAATTTATTCACAATTTTTAATTATTTTGATAGACTTTAAATTAGTTATGTTAAATTTTATAAAATTCAAATATTAAAATTGAAATGAACAATTTTTTTATATTTCAAACACAAAATTTGAAATTATAAATAAATTTGACAAAATTTTGTAAATTTTATTTTTTCTAAACAGAGATAAATATAAAAATTTGGAGTTGCTTTACTTGTTCCAAAAAGGGGTAAATACAAAATTTTCAGTATATTTAAACCAACCATAAAGCTTTTTTTTTACAAAATAAAATCAACCGTAAAGTTTACATTTCCTTTCCTTTAATATTAATGCCTTTACCAAAGTAGATCCTGAGCCAAATATTTTGGATATTTTGTAATTATTTTTAGAAAAGAAAAGGAAATTTAAGGAATGTCCTTTCGGGACATTTATTGCACTACTTGCAGTTGGCAAAGACGCAGCGTCATCAAGAGTAAGCGTAATGTCAATTATTAAAGAACAGGGCCAACACTCACCTATCGCCATTAATGTCAAAGTGGGCAGCGTGAGAGCTATCTGCCTCTCGCCAACCGTGTTACTTTTTTGGCATTACTTCAATTTGATCACCTCAGTCCCTCTCGAGCCAACGTCCGTATTGATCCAAAGACCAATTAAATCATGTCACTTTTTGATGTATATATGTTAACGTTTATAAAAAAGAACTTAAAAACCATAAATGTAATTGGAATTTCATTACTTTTTTCTGGACATTTTATTTCAAGTCAAAAGTTATAGGTTTGAACACAATACTGGGTATAATTAATTTATAATTGACACAAAACCCTCGATGTATTTAAATAAAATTAATTTTGTTTGGAATAGAACCTGTCAGACATATTTTTACAAAGTCTTTCATTTCAATTTAAGGCATTTAATAGTTCTTTTTATTATTAAAATTCAACCCATATGCTGTCAAAACTCCCAATATGAATGTACTATTCACTTATAAATATAAATTACATTCTAAAATAAATATAACAGATTACCATGATTTGTTATATATAATAGTACATTCATATTGGGAGTTTTGTTATGAAAATATAACACTAGTTGACTTACGTTGACACATCTGAGTTCTAGATGAAAATATAGCCAATACTAGTTGACTTATGCTGACACATCTGAGTTCTAGATGAAAATATATTGGGAGTTTTGTTACATTCTAAAATAAATATATTTTCATCTAGAACTCAGATGTGTCAACAGAAGTCAACTAGTATTAGCTATCATCAACGTGTAATCTGTCATCTTGTAATCATGCCAACATCCATGCCTGTAATCAATATGAAATTAGGGATCCTTACTAGTATATATAATTACATTGTATATATGAATACACACACAAAAATAGAACATATTTCTCTTTATATTTACTCTCTATCTACTATTTTTTTTCCTACATTCTTGTCCATCACTGTCTTTCTACATGGTATCATCTTTTTATTTATTTATGATTTTTCCATATATACTTGGATTTATCTTCTATATAATTGATTTGAATTTTTTTATTGTTTATTCTCATTTTCTTAATATGATTTAGACTCAATTCTCCTACAAAATTAAAATTTATGTACTTATAATGCCATGATATATAAAGAAAATATTTTGCCCATTTTCTTGATTAGTAAGAAACTACCATTCAAATATTTTATTTAAATAAGTTTCAACAAAATGGTAAGGTTGAACAAAAATATAAACTTATTTTAGATACTGCCCAAGGTCTTTCATTTCCTCCTCTTGCCTAGAAACTTTTTCAGGAGAAACTATTCTTACAATTGTCTATACTATCAAATGTATCCTTACTCTTATCATTGATAATATTTCTCCATATGAATGTCTATATAATCATGCTTATGATTACCAAACTCTTAAAGTGTTTAGTAAGACTTGTTTGTACTTCTTCAACAACATGAATATACTAAATTAAAACCATGAGCACGATTATATTGTTTCTTTAGATATGGTATAGAATATAAAGTATATAAGTATTGAGATCTCATGTTTAAAAAACTTCATATATTTTGACATATAACTTTTTTAAAGAATATAAGATGTTTGTCATTCTCTCTAAAGTCCATGTTAGTGAACCTTGTCTTCAATTTTTCTCTAGTCCTACTATATCTTTATTTCTTGACATTTCTCTTGTTAGTTCATCTAACAATTCTTATAGTTCAACCCCACCTACATCTAATCTCAATGAATCTTGCTTAGCTACAAATCCTTTGCCTTCTATAAATGTTCCTTCTTTGTCTGCATCTTTCTTCGAACCTATTGATTCTCAACTCCTTTTAAACTAATAAAGTAAATCACCCTATGTTCGTCTTAGAGATTTCTATATTTATTCTATTATTATTTCTTTATATAAATCTTGTACCTATAGTGAAAATATTTTTAAACTTTTATAGCAGAAAGTAATGGTGAAAGAATTACATGCTCTTATCAACATAAATACTTGGAACTTGCATGATTTATCTTTATATAAGTTAGTTATTGTTTTGGGTTTATAAAATCAAAACTCGAATTGATAGATTGATTGAGAGTACAAAGTCTGACTTGATGTTAAGGACTTTACCAAAGAGTATAACATTGACTGTAAAGAGACAGTTGATCCTATTATTTGCTTGACTTTAGTCCATAATCTCATTGTAGTCGCTACTAGCAATCGTTAGCAATTATTGCAGATGGATGTTAAAATTACATTTTTTAATAGTGATCTTATAATAGAAGTTTATAAGCAACCTCCGCCTGGATATGATCATCTACCTAATAAGGTTTGTTGATTACAAAAAGTGTTGTATGGTTTCAAACAAGTTCCTTAAACTTGGTTTGCAAAATTTAATCATAATATTAGCTTACTTGGTTTTATGTCTAGTTCTTATGATCATGTCTTGTTCATTCATTAAACAAATGAAGGATGCACTCTTCTCTTTCTCTATGTTGATGATATAATAATCATTGATGATAAAATTGAAGATATCTCTAATCTTAAATCTTTTCTCTATCAACAGTTTGAGATGAAAGAATTAGGTAATTTGAGTTATTTTTTAGGTCTTGAAATTCCATAAGATGAAACCGATTATTATTTGTCACAAGCAAAATATGCCACTAATCTTATTTCTTGTACCAGTATATTGTTAGCACTCCCTTTGAACTTCATATTCGCTTTTCTGTTACTGATGAGACTCCTCTAAGTGATAAAATGCTATATTACTGATTAGTTAGCAGTCTTATATACTTTATTGTATCTTGTTCAAATATTGCATACATTATGTACATTACCAGTTAATTTTTGTTTGCACTTCGTATGATTCTCCAATATGTTTCAAACTCAATTCTTAATTCACATACAATTCCTAAATCACAACAACCTTAATTCATCAACTCAATTCCTAATTGCAAATACAAATCTTAAATTCATTAGATTCTATCTCAAAGCTCATTATAATAACTTCAATAACTCACAATGAATTAACTTAAAACAAAACAAAAATAATTATTAATAAAAGATGCAGTTTTCAATAATAATAAATCTAATATCTATTCAGAATTATTCATCAATTTCCTTCATATCGCAAAACAATTAAATTATCAAAGAATACATAAATTTAACTAAAACTCTTTCATATAGCATCTTGCGATAAACTGTCATACCTGTACTATCCACCATCACAACTGGAAATCCAAAATATTCCAAAACCTATTGAAAATCTCCTGAACAATTCAACGGGTAAGGAATGAGCTACCAACTCAGTAAGGGGCAAATAGAATGTATCCATCATGCAACATATAACACATATGAATGTAAATTATTTTACCATTAGCACCCTTCTAACCCCTAAGAGCGTAAACCCTCTCTGATACCACTTAATGTGATGCTTTAACCTATTTCATACTCAATTCCCAAATCGTAACAACCCTAATTCCTCAACTCAATTTCTTATTATAAATACAAACCCTAAATTCTTCATATTCTATCTAAAAGCTCATTATAATAACTTTAATAACTCATAAGGAACTAATTAAACAAAACAGAAAAAAATTATTAATAAAAGATGTAGTTTTAAATGACAATAATTCTAATAACCATCCAGAATAATCAATCAATCTCCTTTATATCGCAAAAAATTAAATTATCAAATAATACATAAATCTAAATAAAACTAGTTCCTGTGGCATCTTGGGACAAGCTGTCTTACCTGTATTATCCACTAACACAACTGAAAATCTAAAATACTCCAAAACCTACTAAAATCTCTTGCAAAATTCAATGGGTCAGGAATGAGCTGTCAACTTAATAAGGGGTAACTATAATGTACCCGTCATATAACATATAACACATATAGATATAAAGGAATATATATAAACATGCCATCTTCGCATTGCAATTTCATATTATAATTTATATTTATTTATTATTCTTAATCCATGTTCTAGTTTTTAGAATTTTCATTTAATATTTTTCTTAAATTTTAGGGCGAATGGTCTGTCGGCAAATAGTTTACACAAGATACTTTCAACTCCTAGAAATGTCCCGGGCATTCCCACTCTTGGAATATCGGGTTTCATCAAATAAAATATACAAGACATTTCTCACTTTTGGAAGCATCGTAGGTATCCCTACTCTTGAAATACCAATAAAATCATTAAAGACATCCCCACTCTTGGAATATCCCGACACGTGCTTAATAATTTCAATCATATCACATAAAAATTAAGACCATCGAGTATAAATCTATTTAGGTAAGCCACTAACTACAATTTCATTATATTCTTTTGATATCCTATAAATTCACCGTCATCATGTCATGTCATTTTCTTTCATCGTCGCATAGTTCTATTATTTAATAACTCATCACAAAATTCACATGTATTATATACATATTTTTCATACAACTAAAATTCGCACAATATTTATATTCTAATCCATAACCACAAGAAATTCAAATAAATCCCAAATAACATAAATTTAATATAATGCAATATTTTCATATCACATAGCTCGCAAAATCATATTAATAGAAATAATTAAAATTAGAAAATAAATTATAACATTAATATTTGAATGTCAACATAAATCTATAGTAGATTCCAAAATTGCTTATGCACCAATAAAGAACTATCACTTATATATAATAGAACAAAAATATAACAGAAACTGACAATTTAAGAATAAGAAAAAGACTGCTCATTTTTATGTGCCTAACACCCATTAACGAATGTATAAGATTAAAAAGTTACATTATAATTAAAGAGTAAAATTTATGTCGATTTTGTTAATGTGATGAATTTTACATAACAAACGATCATTTAATATGAAATAAGTGTAGGGCATATAAATTGTGATTGCATTACATATTCCCAAACATATCTCATATAATGATCCAGCGATGGCAGATGCCTACTGGAAACAGAGAGCTTTACTGCGTACAAAGATCTGGATGACAGGCGAGTCATTAGATGTGTTGCCTACATATGGTCCCATTGTTATATCACAATGGTTTTTCTGTCCTTTTCTTTTTTCATTGAAATCCCTCTCAATGATATAAATGAGGGAGAGGAACAGTTTTTCGAGTGTAATACGAAATTAGATGCGAAATCCCAAGTTGATTAACATTTACCATAATCTTTCCCAGGCATCTTAAGTTCCAGGCTTCAACAACAAATGGAAGAATTATGGAATTCATAGACTTCTGTAATTGTAATTTAAAGAGTCGAATGTTAATGATAATTCTTAAACATGTGGTATTCCAGTGGTCTAACAATCAAAAAGCAAGTTGTATGTCGAAATCACAAGTTCAGACTTTAGAGAAATGGGCAAAGAATACCTTTACTGCCAACTGCCAAGCCATGGTTTCCTTTGATTTACGTTGGTCCGAGCCTCGTGAAAAATAAAAAAGCAGTCCATGAAAAGTAGATCGATCTTTCACAGAACAAAAATAAAAAAGAAAGTCAGAGTAAATGCGCAGTTGGAAAAAAGGGACAAGTATGCAGGTGCAAAGACCACCGTTCTTTTTGGCATCATATAGCCACTTGCAAGGTATTTGTTAGGTCTGCTGTTTCATCTTCTTATTTCACCAGTCAGTCCCAGGTAAATCCTTCTCTACTGGGTTTGGATTATTATGAGCACTGCAACGCAGGCATGAGCGGTTCAATGGATGGCGTTGTGAAGCTTTTTGTGTTCTGTTTTCTGATGTCAATTTTTGCAACTTGTACTGGAATAGACACTATGTTTCCAGGCCAATCCGTAAGCGATGGGAAGACGTTAGTTTCTTCAGGGCAAAGCTTTGAACTTGGATTCTTCAGTCCGGGTAGTAGTACTACACGAAGGTACTTGGGAATTTGGTTCAAGAAGATATCTTTTGGAACTGTTGTTTGGGTAGCTAACAGAGAAACTCCTCTTCTCGATCGCTCAGGAGTGTTGCATTTCACTGAGCAAGGAACTCTTGTTCTAGTGAATGCCACGAAAGGTGTTACTTGGTCATCTAATGTGACCAGACTTGGGAGGAATCCAGTTGCTCAGCTGCTAGATTCAGGAAATTTTGTGGTGAAAAATGCAAATGACAACGACGGCAACCAAGATAACTTTCTTTGGCAAAGCTTTGATTATCCAGGTGATACAAATCTAGAAGGCATGAAACTTGGAAGAAACTTTGTTACTGGTCTGGACTGGTCTTTATCATCATGGAAGAGCTTGGACGATCCCGCCAGAGGCGAATTCACTTTTGGAATAGATCCTCGTGGATATCCACAAATGATGCTTAAGAAAGGAAGTACGGTACAATTTCGAACAGGATGTTGGAATGGTATTCGTTTCACCGGAGCTCCGCGAATGAAACCGAATCCAGTGTACACATACGAATTTGTATTAACTGAAAAGGAGGTCTACTATAATAGTAAACTTCTCAATAAGTCAGTGGTTTCAAGGATGGTGGTTAATGTATCTGGAATCGTGGAGCGATTGACGTGGATAGATCAAACACAAAGCTGGGCTCGTTATTTTGCAACTGGCTCAGATCAGTGCGACAATTATGCTACTTGTGGTGCATACGCGAGCTGCAACATCAACAACTTTCCTCTATGTGCTTGCTTGGATGGGTTCGTACCCAAGTCGTCAAGAGACTGGAGTTTCCGAGATTATTCAGAAGGCTGTGACCGGATTACTCCTCTGGATTGTCGCAGGGGAGAAGGGTTTGTGAAACACATGGGCGTGAAGCTCCCAGACACGTCCAATTCGTGGTATGATACGAGCATGAGCCTCAAGGAATGCAAAGATCTGTGCTTGAAGAACTGCTCATGTGTGGCTTATTCAAATACTGATATTAGAGCAGGTGGCAGTGGATGCTTGCTTTGGTTTAGTGACCTGATTGACATGAGAGATTTCACAGAGTCAGGGCAAGACATCTATGTACGAATGTCTGCTTCATATCTAGGTATCTCAATCCTTCGTATCTATAGCTGAGTAGATTATGTCACTTAGGGTACTGATGTAGTTTGGTTCAAGCATTCTATGATATGAAGTAATGGTTTCTGTTAACTCAATGTGTTAGATCATGTGAAGAAGAAGAAGCAATTAAGAGAGTTGAAAGAAATAGCAGGTATAATCTGCTCCACCCTATTCCTTGTGGGACTACTTGTGCTTTTGCTGATATGTTTAAGGAAAAGAAAACTTCAAAAGCAAGGTACATTTTTATTTGCTTGTTCTTTTGATTTCTTATCAGAATATCAGAAATAATCTGTCCAAGATTGTGATGCACCACAAAAGTTAATTGAAGTATGTTGATGTAGCTATTTCTTTATGATGACAAAAATGATTCCATAACAATTGAAGATGTATCAACGTTTTAACGATTAGATTGTTGAACGTTGGAATTCAGATGGTATGAGAAGCATCCTCCACTTTGATGTCAACAACAAAAGCACCAAAGAAGACTTGGAGCTACCAACAATCGAATTGAGTGCTATAATGAAGGCAACGGAAAATTTTTCGGCTGAGAACAAACTTGGTGAAGGTGGATTTGGACCAGTGTACAAGGTAGATCAATTAATTAAATCTGGTGTACTGGCACATAAAAAAAAACATATATTCTGATGATTAAAGATGATCTCCCTCCAGGGTACGCTGCAAGATGGACAAGAAATAGCTGTGAAAAGACTATCAATGAGCTCTGGACAAGGTGTGGAAGAGTTCAAAAATGAGGTTCTATTGATTGCCAAACTTCAGCACCGCAATCTAGTAAAGCTTCTTGGATGCTGCATTCAGAGTGGTGAAAGAATGTTAATTTACGAATACATGCCCAACAAAAGCTTGGACTACTTCATTTTTGGTAATTTACTTGTAAACCCTCTGTTGGATTTCATTGTGTTTTAGGCCAATCCCTTTTCCTCTTAATTTCAGTTTCTTCCTCGGATAACACTAACGTGAATTGAGAAACTTGGTCAGATCCATCAAGAAGCAAATTACTTAATTGGCAAAAGCGCTTGAACATAATAGATGGAATTGCTAGAGGACTTCTATATCTTCATCAGGATTCTAGACTCAGAATTATCCACAGAGATCTCAAAGCCAGCAATGTTCTGCTTGATAATAATTTGAATCCAAAGATTTCAGACTTTGGCATGGCAAGAATGGTTGGGGGTGACCAAACTGAGGCAAACACAAACAGAGTTGTGGGAACATAGTAAGTTACCAAACCATGCTTATGTTCTCTTTGTTTTCCTTATTTACTAAAAGAACTAACCTAATATTTTACAATGTTGCTTATCAGCGGCTATATGGCTCCTGAATATGCTGTCGATGGGCTTTTCTCTGTGAAGTCTGACGTCTTCAGCTTTGGAGTGTTAGTGTTAGAAATTGCAAGTGGCAGAAGAAACAGAGGATTTTATAGTCAAAACCATCATCACAACCTTCTTGGACATGTAAGTAAAGCCATAGTTCACAAACTTACGTAGAAGGAAAAGTATGTGCAGATGTACTACCATATCATGGGAACAAAGAAGTTCCTTTGTACCTCAGCGTTTTAGGAACAGTATTCATAAGGACCACCAAAATTGTCAAGCCCTGAGGCTCAGTAATTTAAAATATTTTCTATGGTCGGAATTCCAATTCCGGTGAAGCTATACAAACATAGAAAAAGACTGCCACCAAAACTAGCTTGACATTTACCTTTGTTGTAGGCATGGAGGCTGTGGCTAGAAGAGAGGCCACTGGAGCTAATTGAGGATATTTCAGGTGAAGCAGCGGCCGTGTCTGAAATAATACGATGCATACATATAGGTCTGCTATGCGTGCAGCAGAAACCTGAAGACAGGCCAAACATGTCAACTATAGTTCTAATGCTTGGTGGAGAGAGTCCACTGCCTCAACCGAAGCAGCCAGGTTTTTTCACAGAAAGGAATGTGCCTGAACCAGAGTCTTCTTCCAGCTATTATAAGTCAACCTCAACTAATGATATCACTATGACCATACTTGATCCTCGGTAATTAAAAAAAAAGAAGAAGAGAGAGGCCATGATAGGGATAGGCACATATTATGGTGGATTTTTCGGACAATGAGTGATTATGGATGTATCCAAGCCAAATCATGCAAGTTTTGTTGATGGCTTGCTCATCTTGTAAATATACTTCAATGTGACATGAACTACTTTGACCTGCCAATGTGATATTTTGTTTTGTTATGATAGAAAAAGAGGAACCAGGCTGTTGTAGTTTTCGTGTCAATGTATGAATGAACATGCATTAATGGATTACGAAGTACCCATCGTTGACAGTTCAAGTTTAATCTTGTTCCAGCTCTTATCCTGCAGCAGTTAGTAATTCTGGTCTCAAATCTGCTGAGCTCATTACCGATTTTATAACTCTCTCTAGCAACTTTCGAATCAGTGACTGGCTAACTGGTTTTGTGGAGTTACAGGAAAGTCCCCTTTTATATATATATATATATATATAAAGGAAATGCCGAGGTCATGAAAATTTCCCCCGTCACCTTTCAAAACATTAGCAAAATTTATGACAAAATTAAACTAGAAATTTAGTCTAAGTTTCAATGTATAGTATTTAATTTATTTTATTCTTGAGAACTTTAAAGAAAAAGATTGCTTTGAAAATTTTTAATTAATTTTTCAAACATGTTACTATAGTAGATTCATGCAAATTGAATTTTTGACCTACGGATTATTAGCAAGGAAAAAAAGATAATTAAATTGAAAATTTTGAACTTTATGCTTCCATTAAAATAGAACACAATGAATATTTTCGCAGTTTTATGAAAGACAAAAAAGCCGTTGAAATAATTAACTTGTTCATCCTAAGTTGTTAGTTACATATGTTTAAAATTAAATTAAAGGCCGGTAGTAAGTTTTTATCCAATTAAATCGCACTTATTTAATGGCTCCAAATGCAATTTAACAATTAAACAAAAATCCCTCAAGTTAAATCCTATGATGAGGAGAACTCCTGAAGTCATCTTAGACCAAATCTCTACGTGTGCTTTTCACTCTCTCTAAGCGGGATGATTTTTTGGGTACACATGTCGAAGATATCAAAGCTCATGTTCTATTACTCATTTGAATGGAAGGGAATAATCGTATCAACTAATGTCTATTTAACTAAAACATCATATGTTGCTTTCCAAAAATTTAATCCAGAATATCGGTACTATCTGTTTTTCTGTCCGCTTATACGAACGGTGGTACGTAATGATTAAAAAAGGCAAATTACTCGATGTCAAATTGATTGAAAAAACACCTGGGCTAAATATTTTTTTGGTAATCAAACATTTATGAAATTGGAAGACTTCCCAACTAAAAGACATGTACGTGAACCTAAATTTAAGTTACTGAACATATGAAAGCTTGCATGTGCTGAGGAGTTATATAAGCATACCAATATAAATCGTGAACTTAAAGCATGATTTTCCAAGCATGGTTTAAATTTTAGATGTCACCAACTCTCAAAGACTGTAAAGTCTTGTGAATGAATAGGTGCTCTTACACGTACGAGATTAGGATATATATAATAAAACGAGTTTGAGAAATAAGTACTTATATATGTTTATGTACATACTACTTAAGTTGATTGATAGGGATACATTTTATTATATTTTGATATATTATTTCACTTGAATTCATCCCTATTTTAAGTTTAAGAATGCTTAATTTGTACTATTATGTGTTGAACGACATGTTTAATCTCTTGACACAAATTATGGATCAAAATATAAGTTTTGAAAGAAGTCGGAGCAAAAAGGGAGTAAAAGAGTAGTTGTAACCCTAAAGGGCATTGTTTAATGCACCGTTCACGAGAAAAAATAGGGATTGAAAAGTCTTTTTCAAAGCTCAACTATGCCCTAATTGAAAGGGGTATGTAAGGCCCTTAAAAAGGCAAAGAGAGGCAAAGACGAAGAGGATAGCAATCTTAGATATTTTTCTTGATCTTTCTTCTGTTTTGTTAAGATTTCTTCATGTTCTTCACATTTTTAGTTAGTTTTAACTAATATTTCATTTCCAATCACTTTATTTCAGTGTTATAGGTTTGTGTTAACTTTCAATTACAGATGATTAATGCTTTCTTAGTGATAATCATGTTTTTCTAGTTTTCTTTATAGTTAAGTTGCTTGTTTATTAGGTTTTATGGTTGAATATTTTGGATATTGTAAGGAATCTTGATTATATATGAATAGATGGTTTTCTCTTCCATTTTTCAGCTTTTATTTCACTTGTTTAAGCTTGATATCTTATTATTTCAAGTTTGATTATGTTAATTTCTATCATGTGGTGATTTCTTTTAAAGTTTTTCATTTGTTATTGGTGTTTTTGATTGAGTTTTGCTTGATGTTTGAGATTTATGCATATCCGTAGGTTATAGATTATTTGATTTCAGTTTTTGTTCTAATTTTATGTGTTGGAATTTTTGTTTTTATTGCATTTAGTTTGAGTTTTGTGAATTAGGCCGTGTTTAGTTGATTGTTAGTATGAAAAGCTTATGTTTTCATTAGATTAAGTGTTGAATCTTAGTTTCCATTACTTGTTTTGAATTTTGATTAGTTTGAGCATGTGTGGCTAAATTCCCAAGGGTTTGAAGGTATTAAAGAGGTGAAAGGTGATTATTTGTGAGAATGAACTTGAGTTTGTATTGAATTGGTGCTTTTAGGCTTAGGTTAGTTTGAGACTTTGATTTAATATTAAGAACTAGAAGTTATTTCTAGACTTGATTATCCTTTTGGTAATTTTCTATTTTGAATGCTAGGATTGAGCTTTTGATATATAATAGTCAAAAACAATTTTTGAAAGTAGTAATAGACTAGTTGGATTTGTAGGCAAACTTAACCAATTAGTCTAAGGTTCTAATCCTTTATGATACACTTTCTAAATTGGCTAGTTAGTAGCCTAAGTTAGTCATTTCTTATCACCTAATGCTTTTTTGTTATTAAATTTAGAGAGCCTATTCAAGGTTATAACGAAGTTAGAGATATGCCTAGACCTTATTAGATTTACATGTTTTAGAGGAACAAAGGATTTGATAACTTATTCGGATTCATAGGTTAATATCTTAGTTAAAGTACAATTTATTTAGATTTTAGGATCAATAATCATCCTAGAATCTCAATAATAACTTTAGTTAATTTCTTCAATATTGTTATTAGTTGATCATCTTTTGCATTGTATTTATCATTTTAGTTGCATTCATTACATCTGAACCTGTTTAGTTTTTGTTGCATTATGGGTTTTTGTTTTTATTTTTCCATATAACATTCGAGTTGTGGTTGGATCTTAGCTCACCCTACTGCATAGTTAAGTAGTTAGGAATCTATTGTTTGATAGTTTACGACGATCTATCATTGATATATTGAACGCTAATGCTAGATAGAGATATTAATTGTTGTTATTTTTGTTCGTAATTTTTTCTTTTTATAAGTATATTATATTTAATCTAGTGAATTTCTTATTCTTTTGTAATTAGAAAGATTAAAGAATGTCTGAAATTTAAATTAATTTTTGAAGAGAAAGTTAAGCAAAATAAAATCAATTTTTAAAATGAAAAATTTTTTGGAATAAGAATTATTTGGATGGACTAAGCGTGTACAAATGTAATGACGAGAAAACTAATTTGGCAATGCTGATTAGGACCAACTTACATTAAGACTCTTATGAAAATTGAAGTCATATTTTAATTGTTTTCTATGTAGTTAAAGGGTTTATAATATGATTTTATGGGACCCTTTTAGATTAGATTTTGATTTATATTAAAGTTTTTAGACTAAGTAGCTGTCACTTTTTTTTCAATTTAGGAGACAATTTTATTTTCTTCTTCCCTTATTTTTAGCAATTCATTTCAGTAATCTATAGAGACTGAATTTTTATTATTAGCTGAAGGTAACTGAAGCTTTAAAACTCTATGAATTGTAAGATATTTTGATTTTATTGCAATTCAATTATTTATACAAGTATTAAACTTTCATTTGTTTTATATGTTATAATTGTTTCAGTTAATATGTAGGAAGTGTGCACTAATTTGTTAATTTTGATGATCTATAGCTAGGTTAGATATTAGATCCATAATTATTCAATCCCTTTAATCGAAGTGATAATTAGGATTTAAAAATTTTTTTTAAGGAATTTTTATTCCTATGAAAAATGTTTAACAATGTAACTACTTATGTTTGTTTGTTTTTTTAGTTCATTGATCTTTCTATTCTTAATATTGTTATTTTATTGAATCTTAGATTGTGTTTAGGATTGCTAAATAACAAGGGTTAATTGTATTGAACTAAGAGAGGTTCTAATCTTTGTTTTTAATGATAACAAAACATATATTCTACCAATTATTTAAGTGTTTGATGCAGGGTTAAAAGAAAGGTATATGTAATGATGAAAGATTGGATTTGGAGGTCATAATTAAAGAGAAAGAAAGATAAAATATTATAGAAGATATAAGACCACTTGATCTATATCTTAAGTATGTATAAGTATCATTTGAAATTTACATAGTCCAAGGGCTCAACATTTTTCACTTAAGCATTTCATAAGTTTTAATTTTTGCATGAAGTTTTCTATTGGCACTTGAATCAATGTAGTAATTGAAAAAGAATTTTAATTTTATTTTGAAAAATTTTTAAATTAAGTTTGATGTTAGGAAAACTTTTAAAGATTTTTGAAAATTTTTTAATCATATTTTTTTAGTTTTGTTCAAGAGATTTAATAGTTGTTAACAACAACACTGTTGATCCTTAATGGAACTGCTGTTGTAGTTACTATCTTACAAAAACTTTTCTTTTTCATTTCAATCTAAAAAATCTCTCTTCTTAAACATCTAGCTGAATCATCCAACGTCTCACTTAGAACTAAAACCCTATTTCTAACTCTCCATAGTTATCCAAAAGATAGGAGAAACATTTTAGAGAGAGTTTGGGGTTTAAAAAGAAGGAGTCATCAAAGTTTCCAAACTTTAATGTGTTATCTCTATCAATTTAATTCTTGCTGCCTCATTTTGTAGCTTTATGTTTCTAAAACCTTCAACTCTATCTCTATTACATCTTTAAAGGGTTTAGATCATGTATTAACTCCTGATTGTTAATCTTGTGTAAGGATTAATCATTGAATATTCACTGTTATTAAACTTCTTCAAGTGTCTTATATGATTGTTGCTTTAACTTTTTGTTTAAGTGTTTAGACCTTTTGTTTAGCTTTAAATTAATTATTGATAGGGTTGAAATATGTTAAGTTTTCACATGTATTTCAATGTGATTTTAATCATATTTTATGTTTAAATGCTTAATTTGTATTCCTTTTGAGTTTATATGAAGATTTAATTATGGAATATAAATACGAGTGAAAAGAAAGAAGTTTGGAGAAACAAATAGAGCAAGACCTATATTTTACACTATATACGGTAGGTTCAGGACCTATACAGTAGGCTGATAGCCGGTCGTATACCTTCAGATTTTAGGATTAATACGGTGGGCTGCTAACCCCCTGTATTGCCTAATTACACCACCATATTACTCTCTACCAGTGAAAAAAATAAGGGCAAAGGTGACATTTGACATACAATACCTTTCCAAACTTTAAAGGGGTGTATAAAAGGAGAAAAGAAGACCAAAACCTCCATTCTCCAATAACCACACTCTTTTTCTCGGAGAATCATCTCATCTTCTTAGTTTTTCTTCTTGTTCTTTAAGGTTTATGTTAGATTTTTGTGTTTTAAGTTTAGTTAAGCATTTAAATACTTTGTTTTAAGATTTTCTAAGCTTTCATTTGTTGTTATTAACGTTTTTATAGTCGTTCTTGTGTTTGGGTTATATTTTATAACTTTTTATTGTATGAACTTAATATTTTTATTAATGAATGGGTTTATTTAATTTTCGAGGATCTTTCCCTTTAATTTTCAGGCCTTATTTGTGTTATTTTATTTTTTAATTGTTTGTTTACCAATTGTTTTAGTTAATTTCATAATGTTAGCTTAGATTTTGTTTAGATTGGAAGGTACAGATGGGATTTTAGATGAATAATTGTGAGAATTGGTTATGAATTGATTGAGCATTGTGATTTAGATCAAGATTGAGAGAGAATTTAGGTTAAATGACATGAATTATGTATTTATACATATGATTTATCACCCTAAGTATAATTTCTAGTTCAATTGTTAGGAATGAGCTTGTGATACATAATAGTCATAGTGATTTACATAAGTAGAAATAGGTTTATTGGTTTTATTAGTGAACTTAAACTAATTAATCTAAGATCCCAATTATCTAAGTTACACAATCCAAGCTTCTGAGATTGTGGTTTAGGTTACCTGTTCCCTAGTGTATTAATGCTAGCGTGTTATTTAATCTAGACAGTTTATTCTAAATTATCGTGCAGTTAGGGATATTTTTAAAACTTTTTGAATTTATCTAAACTAGGAGGAACTTAGGTTTCAAGAGCTTATTTGAATCCATAGGCCAGCATCTTAGACTAATCATAATCTATATATTTCAATGTTTAGTTATAGGTCTTGAATCCTAGAAATATTCTCTGCCCAGCTTTTCGTATTTGTTATTTCTTTCCTGTCTTTCACTTTGTGTTTGTTGTCTGTCTTTTCGTTTAGTTTAAATTTTTTTACATTCAAGGGTTTTCTTTTAATTTTAATTTATTTTAGCACAATCTTAGAAATAGCTTTAGTGCACCTTAACTCCCTATGAGATCGACCGTGACTTGCCCTACTATATAGTTAGTTAGGTTAGTTAGACATTTTACTATTTGGTAGTTTATGACAAGCTATCAATTATCCTTTGATTCCCTAAGGTCTTAGTAAAGTTACAATCAATATTTATCATTTCATTACATTTATAAATTGAGTTATTGTATGTATAAGATACTATACACAAAACTGTCAAGTGTTAGTGTAGTCTTATGTTCAATCTAATTTTTCTAATTTTCAATTGAGTTTTTGTGCAATTAGTTAACTCTTTTGTGTTTTATTAAGTCTCCAAGAAGTTGCTAAACATTTGTTTTGGATAGACTGTATTTCTATTTGAGTTTCTTGACATATGATTTATATACATCAAGCTGCAAAATTTTTATATTTTCTTTTTTATCATCATATCAGTTATTTGGATTTAAAAATCAACATATTCTATTTATTTAAAGTTTACAAAAAAAAAGTTATTGAGCATTTTTTATGCTCAAAAGAGCCCATAGTTTATTGTGTTTCAAGTGAAATGCCTTTATAAATGTATTTTTGTTCACTACCTTAGGGTTAATTTGTATAGGCTACTCTTTTCCTTGTAAAAAGATTTATAAAAGCTCCTCTTTGCCTCATAAATATTGGTATAAGGTTGCTCTGCACCTTTAATAAATAAGATTTTAATTTGTAAAGGTTATTCTTCACCCATTAAAGAAGATTTTAATTGTTACATTGGTGATAGTGCAAATTCTAACATCTTGGGTATTGGGAGTGGATTTGGCACGTTAGTAATGTTGAACCATTGTAAATTTTGGTGTCTCGTCTCTTCCTTATCCTCTTTATATTATTGTTGAGTATACTCCAAATTTTATAGTAATATTGATTTTTGCATTAATTATTGATCACTTGTGCAATTATTCCAAGTTTACAATATTGAAGTATTATGCCATTGATTTACCTTAGTCCTTGTTTTAACTGTTTACTCATATATTTTTGTTGATCATGAAGGAAAATTGATTATTATATTTCTCTAAAATTTTCCTTTTATTTTCGTACATTGAGTTTTAACTGTTGCATATTCATTAAGACATTACTTTAGGGTGAATTTGGGCTTAGGAACATCAAATTTCTTGAAATGGTTTTAGGTTTTTTAAAATTTCATATTAGGATTAATTTCTAAAAAATTTAATTTACCCATCATTTTAAGTGCCTTTAAGACTAAAAAAATGGATTGTGAGTTCAAGACTAGATAATCTTAAGGAAAGATAGGAATCAAAATTCCATAATACATATTTGAAATACAAATTGACAATCTTTTGCATTAGTAATCACTTGCTATTACGAAGGTGAATGTTATCTAAGACTAAGATTGGTTTAATTGATTACTTTCACATTAGTTATTCTTTTTTATATTTTGATTTTGTTTAATATTCTTTCGTTTACTCAAAGCCCCTAGTTTAATATTTTGCCACAAGTAATGAAAATTACATTGAAACTCTTCTTAAGGATAATTCCTACTCTTTGTACTATATTCTATTTTTATTATCAGAGTTAGGGTTTTTACATAGGGTATAAGAAATTTTACTACCAAAATTTTGGAGCTATTGCAAGGGAGTTGTTAATTGTGTAAGTTCATTACTAGATCCTTGAAACAAGGTACTTTATAATTTGATTTGGAGATAGAGAAAACTACAAAAAAATCAAGGAAGGAAACTAAAAAGATAAGGCTGCAACTTGATTCAACTTGTGAAAGAGCATAACACAGGACAATGGCTGAAAATAAAATTTTGAGATAATTTTCCACCCCATATTTAAACCAATAATCATACTAAATTAAGAGAGGATTTCATTTAGTTTTGATTATAACAAAACAAGTTTGTTACTAATAATTTATTTTATGATGAAGCTTAAAAAAATAAGTTTATAGAAAGTGTATTTAAGGATAATTTAAAGTGAAAAGGAGTGATCCTAAAGCTCAAATTAAGGATGATATAAGATCAAGGAAGCAAAAGCTTCTAGGTGGTTTATTTAAGTAGTTTTAAATTTCTCGTTTGTCTTATTTGAAGTTTTAATGATTTAGAAGCTTAAAGTTTACATGTGCATGAAATATGTTTTAAAAATGTGCATAAAATTCATATCTAGAAAATTTTAGGTTTATATTTTAAATGAAGGGTCTTGATCTTTAAAAATAGTTTTTGGAAAATTTTTAAACTTGGTTGATTCAAATTTTTATGAAAAGTAATTTTTTTGGGTGTTTGAAAATACTTTAAAGGTTGTTGCAGAATTTCGAAAACAAGTTTGAAAAAGAATTAGTCATCAAATGCTATAAACTAGTCAAGTAGTGTTTTGATTTTTTAAAATGGATTGACCAATCATGTGGCATGGTCGACCAATGGTTTTAAATTTGGTCAAGTAGTTAAATAGCACCCTAAATAGTAAAAAGAACGGTGATATCTTAGTCAACTGGTCAACCAATAAGAGTTAATAGTCGATCAGTATATGCTAGAACTACACACTAGTCGACCAAAGCATTCCTGTGGTTGACCGGTACATCTTGATAGTGTAGAGAGCATATTAATGGCTAGTTTGTTTTTCTAACAATATTTTGGAAGAGAGTAATGGCTAATATTGATCTATAATGGGTTTTTGAGAATGGTAAGGCTGTATTTATCCTAAGGGTAGTTGAAGAAATTCTATAGGTTTTTATAAATCTTGATCTTTCATAAGATTAAAGTAATAACTTTTAAACATTATTATGATTGTTAAGAATTTAATATAAGATTTTGTACTTTTGAGTAAAAAATTAAAATTTTGTGGTTTCAATTTAAGTAGAATTGATTTGTGTCTCATTTTAAAGCTTTTAAGTGATCTACCAGGTATATCTTTTCATCTTGCTAAGCTTTAAACATATTAACCCCTAGTTATTAAGATTTCAATTGAGACATCATTATGGTGGATATTCTTTTGTAACGGCGGCTTTTTAATTCTTAAGATTAGGTTTTTAAAAAGTTACTCTTCTCCTTAAAGAAGATTGTGAAATGATGCTTTTCTCCTTCTAAAACAATATTGAGATTGTTAAGGGTTTCTTTTACCCTAAGAAGATTGATTTTAATGAAACATCAAAGTGAAACTTTGAGAGTGGATATAGGCAAAGAGTTTTTTACTAAACCACTATAAAAATTTGTTTGTCGATCTTCTCTTCCCTGTCTCTTTATTATATTTACTAGTGTACTTAACCTATATTTATATTGTGATCATCTGGCATCGTCATATTTGTTATCTAAGTTGAATTATTATTAGGAGCTTTACTCTTCACAAAAATTAGTTTAGGCTTAAACTTAGAAATTTTTAAAAAACCTAGCTCACTCTCCTCTTAGTTACCATTTAGAGCCAAAAATTAGTATCATAGTTGGGACTCACATTGCATTCATTTGTAACAAAATAGCGAGTATATTAACATGTCATAATTAGATAAACCCCTTTTGTTTGATGGAAATGAATACATATGTTAGAAAATTAGGATGAAGCATTTCAAAATATCTATAAGTGTTTAACTATATGAAATAATATCAAATGACCATTTTGTTCTTATAAAAATATTAGATGAGAAAAAAGTTTCTAAAATAAAAGAGGAATGGAATACTAATGATATGGAACTTATATCTTTAAATGGCAATGCTATACACATTTTTCTACGTGCATTAGATAGAAATGAATTCCATAAAATATAAATGTATAAATCAACTATTTAAATTTGGAATAGATTAGAGGTTATTCATCAAGGCACTGATTAAGTTAAATAAGTAGAGAGTGAGCTCTTAAAAGATGAAGTACTTCATGTGTGCTTTATGGTCAATAGATTCTTGCTCAAATTCTTGCAATAATGATGATGAAGTAACCTATTATACAAATTCTTTTGATAATAATGATGATTATGGTGATGAGTTTTCTTATGATGAATTGGTTAAATGCCTTAAAATCATGAGCTTGAAAAGGAAAAAAGCATTCTTCCAAGTATAAGGAAACTTTGAAACTTTTAGAAGAATACATGCATAAGAATGAGAAATTAAAATGTGAAATGGATAATATATTAGAGTCTAAGAGTGTGGATATTGCCAATAACAACGAACACTATCTAGTAAATAAGTATGAGGTATTGAAAAGGAGATCAATGCTCTTAAAGAATTTCACTTATTGGAATGAAAATTTGAGTTGTGTGTTAGGACGCTAAAAAGCATCAAAAGATATACATGGATTGGTTTTACTCATGGTGTACATCTAATACCAAAATTATTTTTGTGAACGGAAAGTCTTGGCATGAAAAATCTTTGCCTACGAAATCATATGAGCATATTACATCTTCCTTATTGAACTAAGACCTTATTTTGTTGATATTAAAATAATTTTGAGATTAATGAATTTTTATGGTTTAAGTTTTTGAAAGATAGGTATATGGTTGAAGAACCAAAGAATTTTTTTTATGGAGTCTTAGAGCTAAAATAGAGATTATGGAGTTACTAGGAAAAACACCTAATTTTAAAAATCAAGAAAATTTTATATAGGTTTATATTTATAATTTTTAATGTACGTTTTACTTGGTTCATTTTTGTGTTTAAAGGGCTTACTCATGAATGATTACTTTCATGATTTAATAAATGTGTTTGGGTTGCATAATCAAGAGGAAATTGTGTGTGGAAATTTTAAAATAACCTTCTTGATGAGTTCAAATATTTTATGAAATTGTTTCAATGTGTGTTTGAGTTAAGAAATGTTTTTAAAAATTTTGGAAATAGTTTAGATTGAATTATGATGTGTTTAATGTGTTAAGTGTTAGAAAAACTAGTCATAAATTGAACTAGATGACTAGTATGGATCATTGGTAAACCAGTGCATTCTTGATTGGTCGACCAATATAGAGTACTCGTTGATCAATTATGAAAAATTTCTACCGCTAATGTTCGGATTTGCAATGAACATTTTGAAATTTTTTTATAACGTTAAGTAATAGGTAGGACGTGAATTTTTGGCTATAAATAGCTTGTTTATATGCACTATTTTATCCAACAAGAGCTACAAATATACATTAAAATGTTTTAAGCATTGAAAGGTTAGTGTTATTAGTTTTGGTGAAGTGTTGATTAAGTTTTTATATGGTTTACATGAAATTTATGTGAGCATTTTTTCATTCATATCAAAATTTTGTGAGCCCCTTTCAAACACCATTGAGTTTAATTGAAACGTTTTCTAAGTGTGATTTTTTAGAGATTTAAAGGAAGAGAGCAAGTGAAATTGTAAAGATTATCCTTGAGTCTTGAAAAAAGATTGTTATTGTTAATATTATATTCATGGTTCTTTATAGTGAAGTTCTCAATAAGTTGTTAGTGATTGGATGTAGGAGAAAGAGGTCTCTCCTAACCATTATAAATTGGTTGCGTATTTCTCTCTCTTACTTTGTTACATTAAAGAATATAATTTACATGTTGTTTATATTGTTATTTAAATTGTTTATATTAGCTTCCACTTAGTTGTTTAAACAATTTAATGAAATTAGGATAATCAAATTAGAAAATTTTTTAAAGCCTCTAATTTGTCCCTCCCTTTAGGTGCCTAATAGGATTTCATTTGATAGAGTTTTCATGATATTTTAATGTTAATTCACTCCTATCTTAATGTTAAAGAGTTTAATTTGTGTCTTGGGTTGATTAATTTACAATTGGAAACCTAATTAAATTGGAAATGAATCAAAATGTGAAGAACGGAGAAAAATCAGAAGTAAAATGGCAGTACCTCATAGCCCTACATTTAACCCCTGAAGACCCATGTTTTACTCTGTTATGGGACTCAAACATAGTGGGTAGAACTATATTGATTTATACTCTGCCAAGTGCCATTTTAGTACCAATCAAGACAAAACCAACTGGATCATCCATTTGGTTGGTTTTAACTTGTGCAACTTCCTTCCTACTTGCTCTTGACATATAAGAAGAGTGTCTGAAATCAAATATAAAAAGAAGAAACACCTGGAACATGAAATCAAAGAGAGAAATCAGATTATGTTAGTTCTATGGCTCTTTTCTATTATTCTTCATCTTTTCTATCTTTTTTTTGCATATCCGAGTTGTTAGTTAAGGATTATGGAAGCTCAAACATGTGATTCAATCTTGTAAACATGCTTGTAGCCTGTTATTGGTGCAATCTAACCTATTTTTATATTAAAATTGCACTTTTATTTATCATTTGTTTAAGAACATGTTGAATATAAGGAGTATGATCTATTTCTTGTTTCAAATGAGTGGCTGATCCAATTTTTGATTGTGGAATGGTTCTTTAATGTTCTAAATATGTGTTGAACTTGTTTATATGCATGATTGAAGGTTGTTCTTTGCTTAAATGAAGAAATTGAGGCTTATTCTAAACTAAACACTTAGGATAAAGTTAAGAAACAACTTAGGATTAGAGAAATCTACCTATTTTGTTAGAGAAATCATTAGCCAACTTGATTTAAATCATTGAATGACCAAACTTTGATTTACCTTGAGGGTTAAATTATGAAAATTAGAATTTTTAGGTCAAGCTTCCTATACTTTATACTTAATGCTTAAAGATTGATGAATGATCAAACTTTAACTTAAGCAATTAGAGAAAAAGCTTTGTCTTAACCATAGAATGACTTTGATTTAGTGAAGTGGGACAAGTCTTTAAATCCATAATTAGTTCATTTAGATCATTAAAAACCAATTCTATAAGCAATTTATCAATTAGGCAATCCTTTTTATTCCAACTAATTTATTCTACATAACTTGACATTTTAATTTCATTTGGTAATTTTAGTTCTTAATTTCATTCGAATTGGAATCTCTGGATAATTTTGACCTAATACTTGCAATTTGTAAGATTCCTGTGGAATGATAACTTAGATCTAAAACATTTTCATATACTACTTGTGATTGGTGTACTTACCATCAATGTTGGTATAAAATTGTGAAAGAATGAAATTTGCACTTTGATTGTTTAATTTAGAAATTAAATTTATTTTTGAACCTTAACAAAAAACCTACAACAGTGCCAAATAGGACCTATAAATGGAATTATGACCTAGGTCTCATATTGTTGTAATTCTAGTGGATTAGTGAGGAAAGATCACATATGGCACACATGATGAACTCTTTTGCTCCCTCAACTAGCCTAGAAGGACAAAATACAAGTAAGGCTCCTTATTTTGATGGAAGTGACTATTTTTATTAGAAGATTGGGATGAGATATTTTCTTACGGCTGATAGTGTAAAACTTTATAGAATAGTATCATAAAAGACATTAATTCTATCTGAAGTTGTAGGAAACCAAATAGTGCCTAAAAGTGCAGATGAAAAGTTAGTCTCCTTTAATAACAAATCTATACATATTTTATATTATGTCCTAAGTAGAAATGAATTCAATAGGCTATACATATGTGAAACTGATTATAAAATTTGATATATCGTAGAAATTGCTCATGAGGGTATAAACCAAGTCAAGGAGAGTTGATTGCGGTTGGCCACATACAAAATTAGCTCAAATTATTCTATTTTTCATGCACAATTTAACAATTTAATTTGAGACCAACATTCGGCAAGCGTACCGGTCGAATCAAGTAATAAAGTGGA